>PVJL010003519.1:48287-90269 GCA_004026885.1 Lyroderma lyra
TTAGGGAGGGGAGAAAGGGGAGGGGGTGGGAGAGGAGGGGGGGAAGCTAAATATAAGGTGATGGAAAGAGAAGTCACATTAGGTGGTGAACTTATTATACAACAAGTTGACAATGCACTGTAGAATTGTATGCCTGAAACCTATGTAATCCTTGCTAACAGATGTCACCCCAATAAATCTAACAATAAAAATGAATTAAAAAAAAAAGAAAGAAGAACAAAGCTGATGACATCACACTAAAAAAAAAAAAAGAATGACTATCACTTATTGCTAGAATGAGACAGGAGCCACCATTATTCTCTTCCAGTTTTATATGTTATATATGCAAGCACTGAGCAAGCTTATACACATGCCGAAGTAGATGAGGAGTTTTAGTATAGCAATGCCACTCAGTCCTTTGAGCATCTTTTAAGTTTTAATCCCCCAAATCACATGTGCTTTGTCATAAAAAACTACTTTTAATGTTCTAGCAATCGACAACTTGATTAAGTACTTTTTACAATTTTGCTGAAAGCACTGAATTAGAAACTGTGACTTGGCAAAGAATTTGTTTTCCTCTCATTCACCCTTTACTTTCACAACAATGAAATCAATATTTCAATTTGTTCTCTGGTTTGGCACCAGGGAAGTTTCCACACCCAGGGCAATGCTCAATAGTAAGATTCAGGATGGTTGAGAAAGAGGCTTTTTTTCTTTTTGTAAAGTGGGAGAAATAGGATCCTCACAGTGAACGTGGGGAAGCAAAAGCAGAATGATGGTGAGCACATTCTCTATCAGATTTCCTACCAATTTGAGGAAAGAATACACAGGAGAGTTGAAGATGTAAAAATAGATTCCTTTAAAACTATCCAGGCCTACATTCCCTTTGGCTTATTTTTGTGTCCCAGGAGGACTCCCCCAAGTCTTCAGTCTAAAACTGTCTACAGTACTACACACAAGAATCACTCCATTCTTAGAATTCTTCTGGCATTACTGAATGATATTCAACTAGCTAATAATTATATATTACATTGGGTATTTTCTTGCATTTTTTATTTAAAGCTTTATGTATGTATAGGGAATTATTTAATGCTCCCCAATATTTATTAATTCTTATTTTCATAATTTGAAGATCAGGATTGGATAGTCTGTATTACCTCACCCATCATGTTACCGTTCGCAAAGCTGAAACATTTTTGATTGATTATTGGTGCCTGTTAACCCTGGTCTTGGCTTTGTTAAGAATGTTCCTCTCTCCCTAATTTCCTCCTCCTCTTCAAAACACAGTCCTATACAGATTGGTTATCCCTAAAAGTGGTGCCTACAAAGGAAATGGTTCAGGTGTCCGTGGTTGTAGTCATCTGCCTCCATTTTTAGATACTGGTTAACCCCAGGTTACACGCTGATGTGGCAGTTAAAGGGAAACTCAGGATTCCTGAGGGAAGTATGGCACTTCAAGTTTTGGAGTATTTGAACTGCTTTTAATGACTTATAGGTTGCCCACTACTGTATTTCAGGGATAATTTATTACACATATTCAAATTTTAAATTGTTATATATTCTTGAAAGACTGAAGCTTTTATCTATATGTGGCACTATAATGGCTAAAATAACCTTCCCTTTTTATCTTATAAACCATCAAAGTTAAAAACTTTTGCTCTGCAGAAACCCTGTTAAGAGGATAGAAGGATGAGCTACAGTCTGGGAGTAAATATTTGCCAACCACATATCCAATAAAGGACTCATATCTAAGTAAGTCTTGAAAGTCAACAGTAAAAAACTAAATGATTCAATTAGAAAATGAGAAAAGACACTTAACTGAAGAGTATATACACATGGCAAATACACATATGAAAATATGCAGTAAAGCAGGTCTGGGCAGATTTTTTCAGGGTAAAGGCTACTTCTTCAAGTGTTGTGATCCACTAGGTATTTATTTTATTATCAAAGTGGTTGCTCCAAAATTGCTTGGTGGACACGATCACTGTCTTGCTCAGCCCTGCATGAGAGAAATGCAAATTAAGTCATTAGAGAAATGTAAGTTAAGACTACAATAATATATTACTACACACCTATTAGAACAGCTAAAATAAAAAATAGTGACAACACCAAATGCTGGTGAGGATGTGGATAAAATATGTGTATGGAAAATGGTACAGCCATTCTAGAAAACAATGTGGCAGCTTCTTAAGAAAAACAAACAATCATACATTTACCATGACCCAGCAATCATATTCTTGGGTATTTATTTTAGAAAATTGAAAACCTATATACACACAGAAAACCTGTACATAATTGTTCATGACAGCTTATTGGCAATAGTCAAAAACTAAAAATTATTAATTTGTCTTACAGTCATTGAATGGTTAAACCATAGTACATCAATATTATTGAATGTTATTGAACAATAAAAACTAATGAACTACAGATGTACACAACAACTTGAATGGATCTCAAGGCATTTTGCTGAGTTAAAAAGCCAAACTCAAAAGGTCACACACTCTATGATCTGATTTTTATGACATTCTCAAAATGACAATATTAGAGGAGAACAGACTAGTGGTTGGTTTCCAAGGGTTAGGGATGGTGGAGGCTAAGGGAATGAATATGATGATAAAGGGAAATCTTTGTGGTGATGGAATAGTTCTGTATCTTGATTACCGTGGTAGTTACAGAGTCTATGTATTTGATAGTAACAAATCGATTTGACAAAAGGACATAGAAAAATATACATACTTTATACAATGTCAATTTCCTAATTTTGACATTGTGCTATAGTAATATAAGTTCTAAGCATTGGGTAAAATTGAATGAAGGGTGCATGAGACCTCTCTATACTACTTTTGTAACTTCCTATGAATCTATAATTATTTAAATTAAAAAGTTACCAAAAAATCTGTATTATACTTTTTTTTCTAGAATTTCTATTTTTTATATCTGTTTCACCCTATTCTTTTATTTCTATAGGCATCATTATTTGTTGTTTAGTACCTGATAACTCTAACATCTCAGGTTTTATATGTCTGTTTCTATTGCCTGGCAGATTTTCTGATTCTTACTTATGGTGCTCTTTCTGATACGTTTTGTGATTTTTAACTCTGAGATGTTTGTTTTCCTTGGAACTTTATCTTGCTCATCCTTCAAAGTCTGGATTGAAATCAAGTTCTTCCAGAACAAATTTCTATTTGCTTCTGCAGTCTGCTGGAAGTGGCACCGAACTTGAACTATATTAAATTTAATTTTTCACCTGAGCTTTTTGGACCATATAAATAGTACAGATTTGAACTGCAAACTCTAGAGAGCATTTTTTTTATGATAGTGAATTCTCAGAGGATAATTTCATGTTATTGTCATCTAGTAACAGGGTCAAGATAGGCAAGTCTTCTTTCTGTCTCCTGTGGTGGGATTTGATTTTTCATTCATCCTCATTCCATGGCTATGGCCGGCATGTTCCTTTGGAGCCCCATGGATATATGGACAATGACTTACTGCAAACTCTACTTACAATGGTCCTGGTCCCATCCTCCACACCTTGTACAGTTATGAAAGAAAGAAGCTCAAAATCTTCCAAGTTTAGCAAGACCTCAAGGTCGAAAGCTGCCTTTGGCACTATACCCCTCTTTCCACCTGCCCCCTTCCCTGCCTATCCTCTGGGTTCTTGATTTAACTTTTTGGGGTCTCCATTGATCTTTTACTTTTATTTGAGCTTAACAGCAGTGGTGCCCTTTCTATTTTATCCAGCATTTTACAGTTTCAGTGAGAGGGTAATTCATGTTATATAATCTGACATACATACTGAAATGGAATTCTGCCAAATTTTCTTTTCTTACATATGTCTTAAAAGTCCCTGTTTTGGGGAGTTCCCTGATGGTGTAGTGGCTTAAGGCTTTGGCGCTGGCACTGTCAGTGCTGCGGCCTGGGTTCGATTCCCAGCCAGGGAGCTGTCCACATAACAAAAAAAAATCCCTGTTTTGTATTTCCTTGCCTTCCAGAAAAGAGCACACCCATACCCTCCCCCCCACACACACACACTCATCCCCATGAGTCACAAAGCAGTGCTTTTGTTCTACTCAGTTTGTTTTAAATCCTAACTACTCTTTGTTCAAATTTTGTGCCCCTAAAAACTTAAGCTAGATGATTTCATTTGAAGATGAAATGGGTATTCATGAGCAATGTATATCACAGTAAGAATTCTAAAAAACAATATTAGAGGTTCATATGAGCATAAGCAAGAGATTTCATGATAGGCAAATGTGAATAGAAAAACCTTTGCTGGCTTTCAGACAGGCTTATAGAGCACATTTTTACAGTCAACACAATGAGGCAACAAGAAATCTCTGGCTTTACCATGCTTGGGAAGGTAAATGAGGACCAAAGTGCCATCATTTTATCTCTCTGGGAGAATTCCACCTGTGGTTTCTCCAGGAGACTACTATGGAATAAAATTTCCTACCAGGATAATCCAGCACATGTGTTTGCCTCCCTGGGTTATTGTCTAGCCTAGGATAAGCCTCTGGCGGTACTGAGTGCCGAGGTTGGATTTAATCGAAGGTAAAATGAATTTCTATTAAGCCCTTCGGCGGGGGGAGAAAAACAGCTTCTTTTGCATTGTTAAATTTATTGGAATGACATTGGTTAGCAAAAATCACATAGGTTCCAGGTGTACAATTCTGCAGTACATTATCTATATGTTGCATTGCGTTCACCACTCAGAGTCAGTAATAGCTTCTTCTTAGGAAGTTCAAGTTCTTGACTTCTGTAGATCATTCTTTTCTTAAAAGAGTTAGTGGGAGCTTGATTAATGTCTTAATTAAAATAGTCTCCCTTCTTATAAAAAAAAGGAGTCTATTTGTGTTTCAAGACAAAACAAAGATTGGGCTGCCCCTCCTTTTGCTTTCTTCCTTTTGCCTCAGGTACATGGCTACCCTTTGCTGTCTGCTAGAAATTTGCTTGATTAATGCTAAATATACTCTTTTCTCTGAGTTTTGGAAGGTCCTAGAAGGCTTGCTAAGGTTTACCTGATTGGAAAATGCATGTTGACATTTCATAGCCCTTTCAGTTACATCCCTTCTAGTCACGAATCTGCTCGTCCTGAATTCCCTCTTTTTCATGGCAGAGGTCTCTGCTAGCACATATCGCAGGGCACTTTCTGGTATTTGTGCATGCCTTCTCCCTCGGACAAAATGAGCATTTGTTCAATAACAGACAATGATAATAAAGAATAGTAAGGTTTTTCAAATACTAGTACATAAAGCAGAAAGGGGAGTCAAGCATAGACTTTCAAAGAGTAAGTAAATGGTGGTGGAAATGTTATTTAAAACTCCAGACAACTTTAATTGGAATGGAAAGCTAAACTGAGAGATACTAAAAAAGAATGCATTACATAATTGGCAATCTGGAAATAAATCAGAAAACAATGATTCAAATGCATGAGCAATGAATTAAGGCTGAATGATATAATAATGATAAAGTAACATATGTATATATATATATATCTTTACAGTTTTCAAATAATTAACTACATATATTAATTTATATGTATCCAACAAGTTAATGTGATATGAGCTAATTACTTAGAAAACATAGAATAAGCCAAAAATGAACTCAAGGATTTGGAAAAGGTAATAAGTTAAATGATGTTAGAAAATCATTATGAAGAGATACTGTGTCTTCCATCTAAATCACAGCTCTGAGAAAATTATTTCAGGACAAATATCCTCAATAGAGTTAAGTTTAAAATACTGTGTGAGACAGACAAAGGAATACAATCTGTTTTCAGCTTACCTTTTTAGTCTCATCTCTCAACATTCCTCCCATCTCAAGAACTTAACATCCAGCCACACAACTGTTCTACCAAATGATCCCAGAATAGGCCATGCTTTTTTTGTTTTTGTTGCTATATTTATTATAAAAAGAGTATAGTCTAGTGAAAAAATTCACACTGTATAAAATAAATATATAATATGAAAATATAAATTCCCATTCCTTTCCAACATCCCCATCCAACCTAATTATCCAGAAATGGCCATTTCTGGTTATCAGCAGTGTATTGGATTTTTAAAAGGTATTTCCTATGCATATAAAATATATGTGATTTTTTCTGTGTGGCTTATTTTACTTACCATGATGATCTCAAGTTCCATCCATGTTGTCATAAATGACTCTATTTCACAATTTCTTATAAGACAGACAGAAAAAACTAAGAAGTACATGATTCCACTCAATTTTATGTGGGACATAAAATTGAAAGCAACAAAGAAATAAAAACTCATGGACACAGTCAATAGTTTAGTGGTTACCTGAGGGCAAGTGGGGAGGGGGAGGGGGGAGATAGGACAGAGACTCAAATATGTGGTGATGGAAGGAGAACTGACTCTGGCAGATGAACACATAATACAACATACGGACAATGCACTGTAGAATTGTACACCTGGAACCTATGTAATTTTTACTAACCAATGTCACCCCAATAAATTGAACAATAAAAAATGCATGTGATAAATAAAATACTGTAGTAACCCTAACCCTATATAATAATACTATAAAATGTAGCATAGAATATAATATACATTTCATATATAATATGCATTTTATATATATGAAATATTTATGGTAAGAAATATATATATCCTAAAAATAAAACAAGGCCTTTTTGCTACTACCTTAAACTGATCTCATCAGCCTGTCATATTCAAAATAATCCAAATTTAAACTTTCTAAAACATTGAACTCTAATGTATGCTTTTACTAAAACCTCTTGAACAGAGAATAGGGAGTGGGGAATAACACCCCAATAAGCACATACACAAACAGCAAAATGTCCAAAAATTCCTCTTTAAACCATTCTCTCCCTCAAAGTTGCCATGCTGTATGTCTCTCTCTCTCTCTCTCTCTCTCTCTCTCTCTCTCTCTCTCTCTCTCTCTCTCTCTCTCTCCAACAAACTACAGCCCACCTATTTCTTTATTCCTCAGGTAGCTCTACAGTCTGCCTAAAGTGAATCAAATTAGAGTCTCTAGGCTTCTTTAAGTTGGTATTTCCATTTGTTATTTCTAAACAGTACTACAAAGACTCAGGATCTGAGAGAAAAAAACAAAAACATCTTTAGAAGGGAAAGGATTGCTAAACAGGGGCAGATTGGATTGTATATTTACATACATACATACATATATACAAATATGTATAAAAGTGTAAGTATATGACAGTGTATGAGTTGTGTATGCAAGAAGTGTAGTCTCTAGTAGGGACTGACAGTCTAAATGACAGTAGTCATTACCACTGAGTTTGGCACAACTTTTTACACTGTCAGGCTTTCCTGGTTGCTCTGCTACCCACAGCCTTCACTTGAGCATGAATCTCCTTCCAGGGCCTGACTTCTGCCCTCTTCTTACTTCTCCTAACCTAGCATGCCATAAGCCAACAAGGCTGTCCTAAAGAACAACATGGGGAAAGCCAAGAATCTCACAAGTTGCCTCAGCTCAGGGTCTCCAGATCTAACTCAGAAACTGCAGGGAATTTTACTCTCCAGCTGAATGGAACACCCTCTTCCTGGAAATTCCTAGTGTTTTACCGCTTACATTTCTACAGTGGATCCAGAGCACAAAGATGTGCTTTACCTGACTGACGAACCACGCAGCAAAGTTCTAGTGGAATCTAGCTCTTGGGCTCAGAACACTGATTGTTATGCGCTTATATCTAGAAACAATAAATAAACACCCGTTTCAAAGGTTCCTTTCAAATCAGGCACATACTTAGAAGATGCAGACATGTTATATGGAATAACCAAGCACATTTGCCAAATTTAGTAATCACACCAACACTCAAAATTGTATTGCATCAAAAATTGTGTTTTAATATCATTGTGTGTATAATGTAAAAATTTTATTTACAACCAAACCATTAAACAGAGCACTACCATCAAGCAGTGTTACAGATCTTACTTAGATATTTCAAAGCTTAACTCCACATAATCACTTTGGAAAACTCTACTAAAGCTGAACACACACACCTAACCTATGACCCAGCAATTCCATACTTGAACATACCCAAGAAAAATAAATACATATGTCCACAAAAAGACATTTATAAGAATATTCATAAGAGCTTTATTCATAATAACCAAAGCTAAAAACAAACCAAATGCTCTTCAACAGGAAAATGGATAATCAAATGGTAGTATATTCATACAATGGAAAACTACATAGCAATACAAAGAACAAGTTACTGATACACATAAAAACTTGGATGAACCCCACATGTATTATGTTGAGTGAAAGAACTCAGACATAAAAGAGTACATATGTATGATCGCATTTATGTCAACTTCAAGAAGAGGCAAACTAGCTGAGGAAGACAAGAGACCGAAAACTGCTTACCTGGGAGTGGGTGTATATGGGGGTTTAGATTGGGAAGAGGAAGGAGGGAACTTTGGGAGGGTACTATAAATATTCTGTATCTTTATCTGGATGATAGTTATAGGAAGAGGAGAAGGAAGTTTGGGGAAAATGTGTACTTATACAGTCCACATTAAAATTATCAAGCTGCATACTTAAGATGAGTGCATTTTACATAGTTTACTCTATGTCTATTATATCTCAGAGAAAATTAACTCCAACATAACAGTCATAAAAAAAAACATAGGAGCAATTTTCCTTAAGTCATTTACATTTAAATGGCTAAAGCCAGATGTGTTTCAGTGTTCAACACATGTGCATGTCTAAAATAATCAGACTTTGGTAGACCTGATTGGTTGCCATAACAAAAATGGCTGATTTTTTTTATACATTCATTCTTTTGATTAAGTAGCTCCAAGGCTTTATAAACTGATTTTACAATGTGGGTGTTATGAACATGGTAAGTCTAATTCTTAAGAACACTTATCTTGCACTCTGGGACGGTTAACTTAAAAATCTGAATACAAACTCCTGTTTTTATTTATCTTACTATTCTACACAGCTGAAGTGTCATGAAGATTATCAGAGGCTTAAGGAAAT
This sequence comes from Lyroderma lyra, assembly GCA_004026885.1. Lineage (NCBI taxonomy): Eukaryota > Metazoa > Chordata > Mammalia > Chiroptera > Megadermatidae > Lyroderma > Lyroderma lyra. Next base: position 57,258 of record PVJL010003519.1, read on the forward strand.
CTTGGGAGGCAGTACAGTCTGGTGATTCACAGTTTCCTCCATTTTTTAGAAGTATGACCTTGGGCAATGGCCTTCCTTAGTTTGGGAATAATTGTTATGAGGATTAAATAAGTTTATATGTTTACAGGGCTTAGAATTGTGCCTGGTGCATAGTATATGCTAATAAATGTGAGCTACTTTATCATTTAAAACAAATCAGATGGCAAGTATAGAAGAAATTCAACTAGCATGATATCTCCTTCCCAATATAGAAAACTCTCAACTTTAGTGCCTTTTCTTTGTAAATAAGGATGCATTTTTCCAAAACAACAATATTTCAAAATCCCTTAAAAACAGAGACTATGGGTATAATATTAGGACACATGTATTATGTCAGGTTGAGAAGTGAGCAGAGCTACTCTAGTTGATTTACAGACCTGTGAGCAGGAAAAAGCATACCTATGTTGTACACTAATGAATTTTGATTGAGGTGGTTTAATATAGCACATTATGTGTCAATAGCTGACTAATACACTAGTTAGCTGATAGTCTACAGCAGAGGTTGACAAATTATGGCCAGTGTGCCAATTCTGACCCATGTCCTATTTTTGTATGGTTCATGAACTAAGAATGATCTTTATATTTTTAAGTTTGCTTAAAGTATCTTAAAAAATAAGAATATGTAATAAAGATATTTTAAAAATATTTTATGAAAATATAGCTAACATACAATATTATATTAGCTTCAGGTATACACCATAGTTATTCAACATTTATATACCTGAAGAAGTGATCACCATGATAAGTCCAGTAACCACCTGATCCCGTACTACGCTAACACAATATTATTGATTGTATTCCCTATACTGTATTTTATATCCCCATGACTTACTTGTTTTATACTTAGAAATTTGAACTTTTTATTCCCTTTTACCTTCCCCTGCTTTTTAATTTTTCAATTATTTTTCATATTAATGTCAGGTGTACAGCATAATGATTAGACATTTACATAATTTAAGGAATGATACACCTGACTGGTCTGGTACCTGCCTGGCACTATACATGGTTATTACCATATGATTGACTATATTTCCTATGTTTTACTTTACATCCTCATGACTATTTTGTAACTACGAATTTGTACTTCTTAATCCTTTCACGCTTTTCACCCCATCCCCAACCCCCTCCCATCTATCACCCCGATAAATCTAGTACCCATCTGACACCATACATAGTTATTACAATAGTACTGACTATATTTCTTATGCTATAACCTACATCCTCATGACTGCTTTGTAACAACCAATTTGTACTTCTTAATCGCTTTTAGCCCCCCTTTCATCTGGCAACCATCAAAATGTTCTCTGTATCTATGAGTTTGTTTCAGTTTCTTTTGTTTGTTTATTTGTTCTTTAGATTACACATATAAGCAAAATCACATTGCATCTGTCTTTCTCTGTCTGACATAGTCCACTCAGCACAACACCCTCCAGGTCCATCCATGCCCCTACAAATGGCAAGAACCAATTTCCTTCCATGACTGAGCAATATTCCTCAGGAAATCCCAGGGTGGAGCAAAAGAACAGTGTTAGCCAGGTTGATGGAGACCCAGATATGGTGGTTGCCTAAGTCTTCATGCCAAAAGGGGAGGGAACTCAACAAAGAAATGGATTCATCCAGCACTTCTGTCTGGTAGCGAGCTGCCCCCTCCAGCCCTCACCCTGAAGCCAGACAACTCAGTTCCTGCCTGTATGTCCCTGGAGCCTTTTGATCTGCTGCCCCAGGTCTGGAGCTCAGAGAGTGAGTCTGTCAGTGAGTAAGTCCCTATGTGAGATTGTGGCTGGGAGAGATGAAGGGCTGGTTTTCATAGCTGGAAATTATGAGGACTTCTCTCCCTGGCACTGGATCTCTGAGCTGAGACCCCTCATTCTTCTGGGGAAGGACCTCCACAGTTGAGATATCCCTCCAAATTTTTAACAGTCACATGCAGGTGAGGGACCACCCCATTCTGTGTCTCTGTCCCTCCTATCAGTCTCAACGGTAGCTTCTTCTATATGTCCATAGTTGTAGAACTTCCATTCAGCTAGACTTCAGGCAATTCTCAATGATGGTTGTTCTATAGTTTAGTTATAATTTTGATGTGGCCATAATAAGAGGCAAGCACAGCATTTACCTACTCTGCCATCTTGACCAGAATTTCTGCAATAAAGGTCTTACAGGGCCTACAAAGCCTAAAATACTTAACTATCTGTCCCTTTACAGAAAAAGTTTGTTCATCCTTGGTCTAGAGTAAAAGGTACAAAAGAGAAAAGAGAAATTCTTATCATTGCTATGTCAAAGGAAAAGACATTTTTATGCTCACTTCAGTTCTACCTGGATGGCTGACCCAAACTGAAATTTATATGTTGTTGAGTGAGTCGAGTAGAAGTCAACAGTACTTTTTAGGGAGACTGTATGTGTTAAAGGACAAGAGATTGTAGAGGTGAATACCTCTAGGCTTGTGTTTCTGTAGCCCATTGACATAAACAACTGCTGGCCATGATGAGGCAGCACTGTTCATATGGGTAACCAAGAAAGAAACTGGCCAAAAAAACCCTATAAACTATAAATAATTTCTACAGGTCCAATAGCAATTCATAGCCTCTCTGTTTCACTATGTTTAGTTCAGAATGATTTCTAAGCCCTTCCGAGTTCTTCTCCTCCTGCAGAACTTTTTTATACATTTGGTATTCCTTGATCTACATTGGTAGTACTGGCTCATTGGACAGTGGGCTCCTGGGAAAACATAATTTTAAAAAAAGTGCTTTATAGTGGGCTGAGTATGTGCAGGTCCTGCCATTTTTTTTGTCAGCTTTGGTAGACATTGTTGAATGAGCAGGAAAAGCTTTGAGAAGTGAAGCAGTGATATTTAGTAAGCAGCATCCCATTAACAGAGCTACACAACAGCTGCCAATGAAAACTAACCACTCCCTATTTTCAAATGTCTATGTTGAGTGGCAAAACAATTCTATATTTACTATGACTCTGTTGGTGGAGAAAGAACCTGGAAGGGCACAGGCCATTAATCTCCAGTATGTATATAATATAGACCAATGTTGCTTTTGAAGCCAAATATTTGAATTCTAACCTACTTTTGGTATTTTCTCTACCAAAATATTATGTATAAGCATGCAAGTGAGTGTTGCAACACTAGGTAGTTTCTTTATTTTAAAAAATCTAACTTATCTTGATTATGTTTTTTAGCATACTGCTTTATTTACATGTAATTTGAAATGAGCCTGAAAATCGAATTCCTAAGTGGAAAAGAGATTCAGATGTGTGTGTGTGTGAGTGTGGATGAGTGTGTGTGGGTGTGGGTGGGTGTGGGTGTGTCCATGTCCCAAGAAATCAATGTCCCTTATAGAAAATTCAGAGAATAGTTTGTCTGGGTAATAACTGTAGTTTTCTGCCTATTTCTTCCTAGAATGTCTCCCATTACTGTTCCTTTATACCTCACTCTAGCCTTTGCTGATACTTCAATGTCGCCAGTACAGCATTTGAGCCTTAAAATGGTTCTGAACTTTTTTTTTAAATCTGGAGATGTGCATTTGCTATTGGGAATTGCATTGTACTTATTTTGTAAGAATAGAAGAAAACTGCGAAATATATATTTTTAAAAACAGAGACTGCCTGGGTATAATAATCTTAGAGCAAAAATGTGTGTTTTGTCAGGTTGAGGCTGGTAGCATTTATGGAAAACTTTGATTCTTGCTCTACACTTGTCTCTGCAGCTTTGTTACCTCAGTTAAGTCAGCTCACCTGTACTTTCTTGCAAGATCTAACTCAGGCCTCTGTGAGGTGATAGGAAGGGTACAAAAAGAGGCCCCATTCCCCCAAAATATCTCAACTGGGTGTTTGAAGTAAAGCTAGGACTGGGGCCAAAAGAAGAACCTTTTTGGAGAAATGTAGATGCCCCATAGGTGAGCTTCTTCAGTTTCTTAATTTTGACTGGAGTCAGTTTCAGGGGTTATGGAGAGTGGATATAAAAACTTGCTTATAATCTTACTCCCTGAAGAATAAGGCATTGCTAGTGAGATGGCTTCCATTCTCTGGAAAGAAGGCACATCAGGGCAGGAGGAAGGTTCTCAGTACCTGAGTGCCTTTGACATCAGGATGGAGACTTTTCTCCTCTTGGGAGGACAGGGTACAGCTTTCCTCAAATGTAAGGAAGTGGGCTTGGTGAACTTCAACGGGTCATCCTGCTTCTGTACCTCCGGATGAATGCTGGTGAAGACATGACGTTTGGGTTCCAAAAGGACTCCATGAAATCACAGTTTTCAATGACTATGTGATTACATTTTCATAATCAAACAGTCGATATGTGTACCTCATTGACTTCCGGGCTTTTTGTGATTTAATCCAGCTTCCTTCCCATCCCCAGTCGCTATGGAATTTCATGCCATACCATTCCATCCTATCATGTTCCATTCTTTTCATTCTATTCAATCCCATTTTATTCCACCGCTTTACACAACTGTTGAATGTCTACTCTGTACAAAGCAGTGTTGGGTGCTCTGAGGTAGAAGGTGAATTGGGCATGGTAACAAACTTCAGGGAACATGGAACCCATTGGAGGTACTGGCTCATATGTTTGAAACAAATGGTAAATAACACAAAACCACATGAAACTAAGTGACCAATTGTGAACACACATCCAGTGTTTAAGAGAAGGGAAATGTAGGCTTAGGTGATCAGAGATGGCTTCAGGGGAAAGATGGGTTTGAACTCAGAAGTGACAGATGAGGAGGTTTTGTAAAAATCTGGATAAGAGAAGTAGTGAGTAAGAAAATGTACAGCTGAGGGGTGAATTATTTTGTCTCTTTCTTCACATGCTTGCTACAAAATGTTAACTCCTACTCTAATGAGTATATTGAAGAGAATGTTTCAATTCTTCTTTACCCCTCTCACACAGTGTTCTCTGCAGGAACATAAATTATGTACCTGAGTGGTGGAATGGGACTATGACATCCTTGGGTCCATGCTTCTCTATAGGACTGCACTGATGAATGAGAGCTCACTGACATTTTTCTCTTTACCCATCTTTGTTTGCCAAGGTGTGAGGAAGGCCACATTCCCCTAAGTGTCTAACTAAAGGTCTCATCTGCAGAGCTAGTTTCCTTGTGAGTGTTGTGAAGTCTGGACTTTGAGTAAAGAAGTAGATAGTGCATTTTGGATACAGATCTGAGCTACATTAACCAAGGCTGCTTTAGTAAAAATGAAGCTGGTATTGTAACCCCTATTACATTCCTATATTCATTTATCAATTGATCCAAAATTCAGAAAGCTGGAGATTGGGTAATTATCAGTTGTGGCCCACCATATAAGGCAGCAATAAACATAGCATACTCAGGGTGGGTGGAAGTGAAGGGGATGATTAAGAGAAAAGACTAGGCAGCCAAAGCACTTGTGGCAAAAAAAAAAAAAAAAAGTAACGAGCTGGGATGGAAGAGGGAGACTGCAGAAGGCCTTGGATGCCAACAGATGGACAGAAATGTTCACAGCCTAGCTGCTGTAAGAGAGGTTGTACAATCAATTTCAACAGGAGCTAAATGCTAAACACTATTAGAAAAGATGCTTTCAAAGAATTGGAGTCTAATTCTACTTGAGAAGTGTGTAAGAAGATGCAAGAGGAGTAAGGTAGGATAATCTTAGAAGGTTTTCAAGAGGCTGTGCATTCCAAAAGCTGAGGATGGTCCCATATGTCAGCAGCATTCCCCACTCATCTCTAACCCATCAGCCACTTGGAAGGAGGCAAGAGATGAGATTGAAAACAGAGGCAAAAGAGAACGTTCAGGAATTTGCATTAGGTGCTAGAGACAGGTGGAGGGCAGTTTGTTTCTCTGTACAAATTCATACAGTGCAGCACAGTAGATTTATGAGCCATGAGAATGTGTCCCCCAGGGCCAGGAACAAACACACCATTTGAAACCTAACATGACCTTACTTGGCAAGCATCCTTTGGAGAAGAAGAGAGGCTGCTTTGATAGAGGTTCTACACGCTGTGAGGATTTCTACTCTATCTGAGGCTTTCCTCGGAAATGCCGGCTCATTATCCTCTCAGTGGGTGCCTGCTGCTGGTGCCAGGCGAAGCTCTGGAGTGAGTGCACTACCCGTGGGGAGGCTGCAGTGAAGATACACTTTTAGCTACATGGCGAGGTGGCAGGGATTGGGGCGGGGTGGGGATTGCTGCCGAGCTTCCCAGCTCCACCACAATCGGCTTCCCTTTTCTCTTGTGTTTTCCCAGCTGTCTCTATCTCATCACTTAATTAGTGGGAAACATTTCCGAGAGTCCTTGAGCAACAACAAAAGCCTCTTCCTCTGCAGTGTTGGATCTAGAATTGATTTTCAAAACCTTTGAATTTGGTGATTGCGTTAAAACATCTCAAAGCGGAGATTGGAGTGTAAAATAAGACCCCTGAAATCTGCACACATGTCACTTTTCTGGTGACCACCTTATTTAGCAGGCACTCCCCCAATTCCTTATCTCACTCCTCACTCTTACTCATCCTCTTCCAATCAACTTTATGATTTATCTATGTCTCTTACTATTTCTCTCTCACCTGAATATAAATTGCCTGAGGGCAGGGATTTTCCTCTTTTGTTCACAACTGTATCCTCAGTGCCTAAAACTCTGTTTGGTGCATAGGAAGATTTCAATTAATATTTATTATATTTGTCTCATTTTGTGGGGAAGATCAGATAGGAAATGAAATAGACACTGTCCACACCCCCTCATCTCCTCAGCCCCTATCTCTTCCAAGGACACCAGCTGGACCTCCAACTGCCAGCACTTGCGTCTCTTTGCCTAAGGGATTTCTATAGCCATCAGAATCTCCTTCTGCTCTGCAGCACAGGACATTCCAGAAGGGCAGAGAATTAGCACTCTCTGTGAGTAGGCCACAACTCATGGCTGCCTGATGGAATTGATGGATCAAAACCCCAGCTTGCTCCCTTCTCAGTAATGACTCTGAGGTACATGCTCTACATTAACTCCCGGAGTTCCTCAGTGCAATTACTCTCCAGTTGCCCACAGTACCACTTGCTTGAAACACGTATCTTGTATTCTTTTCCCTGATTCACTTCCCATCCTCCACTCCCCTATTAGTGTTTTCTGGTATCACCTCCCAAATAAACCATTTGCATTTAAATTCTTGTTTCAAGGGCTATTCCTAGAGGAACCCAAACCAAACTAGGAAGTGTTCAGTAAATGTTCAAGTTAATTAATGGTTATATTCTTATACTGCTTTTTGTCCCTATTGGATTAGGCAGGAAACTAATTGGTAGAGGATGAATTTTGCCTGAAGATGTGTTTAGTTGGGTGGTGATATTTGAATACCTTCAAATATGTGGCATGCACCTGCTTGCTATAGGCATTCACATGGAAACTTTTGGGTCTGGAGAGTGTGTTCTGAGAGATAGGACATGGAATTGAATAACACAATTTAAAAAGCTTTGATGTCATATTCATACATGGGAGTATTATTCAGCGATGAAAATAAATGAAGCGCAAAGTATAAATACATGCTATAACTTAGATAAACCTTAAAAACTTTATGCTAAGTGAAAGAAGCCAGTCACAGATCACATATTATATGATTTCATTTATATGAAGCATCAAGAATAAGAAAATCTGTATAGTCAGAAAGTAGGTTATTTGTTGCCTAGGTCTTTAGGGGAGATGGGAGAACTGTAAGTTATCCACTAAGGGGAGTGGGATTTCTTTTGGGGGTAATAGAAATGTTCTAAAGATTGTGGCAATGGATGGACAGCTCTATGATATGTTAAAATCCATTTAATTGTACACTTTACATGGATAACTTATGGGGCATGTAGATTATATCAGAATAACACAAAATATCTTTGATATCTGGCAAATGTGGATTTGCATCTCAAGTTCTTACAATATGCAATATTGCCATGTGTGAGCCAAATTAGTTGTACAGGTAAATGCTAAAGGCAGGGGTAAAGGGGAGGATAAATGTCCTATGCCTGGTTGCTCAGGAATAATGAATCCATTGTGTCTGATTTTTCGAGAAAGGGTTCAAATAAGGAGAGAGAAGTAACGGTAAGAAGAGTCTTTTTGTCTGGGGAACAAAGAGAGCAAAGTATAGCAATGACTAATAAAAAGAGTAAAAATGTCCCCCTAAGGAGCACCTGCTATGAACCAGGTCCTGCATTGTGGCTTCCTATCTTTTATTCACCAATTCTTCATGGTAGTCATGTTATTATCATCTCTATTTTGTAGAAGAAGAAGCCAAGGCTGAGAAGGATTAAATGATTCATCCATGATCACCCAGCTAGTGAGTCCACGCATAGAATCCAAACCCTACATCTATCTTCATCCAAAAATTGCATATTTCCCATGAATAATTATATAGTAATCATAGAAATATTTGAATAGGGCTTGCTGTGTGCTAGGCACAGTTCTCACCTCTGTGCATATGTTAGCTCATTTAAGTTGCACTGATTCAATGCTGAGTGAAAAAAAATTGAAGTGTGTTAGAGCCAGATTGATAAGGGTAGATTTAACACAGATTTTTTTCATTAAGTTCTCCAAGCTTTCTAAAATTGGAAAATCAGATAACACCTTTATGTGTGTGTAAATTGGAATTTTCCTTGGCAGAATTTATTAGTTATTTTCCTCTAGCAAGATACCTGGTATGGCTAGGGAGAAATTTAAATATTAGGCTTCCTGTAAATTATTGAAATTAGCCAAGAATCTACTTTGTAATATTCTTGAACTTTATTTTAATGCCAAAGGCCAATATTCACGTTTATAACAAAAGCCGTACTAATGTTTCAGTTTCAGATAGTAAGTATGCTTTGGCTCAAAATTGTGTTATAACCAAAGATCATTTTGATCAGCAGTGCTCAGTCCGAAGAATGTGTTTTGGTTTCTTAAACGTAGCCCCCTAATTAGGATAGCTTAAGCAGTTGAGGTCCCCTCTTCCTACATTTCTCTTACTGAGTCTTAGAACAAACTAAGCTAAGGAGAGTTGACTCTCCCTAGTTCTTAACAGCCTTATGGGAAATGGAACAGGGGAAAGTTAGCTCTGCTCTAATGAACAGAATGTTGGCAGTTTTGTACACTATAAAAAGTCTGAATCCTTGTTATAAACAGGTGTCATAGTGAGTTTTAAACTTTGAGTCTCAAAATCCTAATCTCTGGCTCTCCATAGATGAGAAGGAGCAGGGTTTATGCATCAATATTACCCTAATAGCTATAAGCCACATCTGTGTCCAAGAGGAAGAACCAAACCAGAGTGAATCTCGAACCTTGGAACCAGAGCTCTAGGATTTGATGCCATTTCTCTTTTTGTATCTGGTCTCCCCATTCAATATATAGTCCTCCCTCCTCCTTTTAAGTGTCTGATATCAAAGAAAACTGCTAGCATGGCTAAGGAGAATTGAAATATTCTGCTGTCTATAAATTACTGAAGTTAGCCAAAAAGCTATTTTGAAATTGTTGAACTTTGTCTTACATTCAAAGGGCAATCATTGAAGTTTTATGAATATGGGACTGCCATTATATGTTCTGGAAAGATGAATCTCTATTTTATAGGAATAATAAGTGGAAAGGGATACTGGAGAATAAATACAGGAATACTCCTGTTGAAGTATTCTTTCAGTGTTCCAGGCTTGAGGGAGTGTGTTACAGAGCCTGGATTCTGGTAGTGAATGTGAAAAACAAGGACAAAAACAAACAAACAAAAAACTCATGGACACAACCAATAGTTTAAAGGTCATTTGGGGGTAAGCGGAGAGGAGGTAGGATAAGGGGGATGAGGTGGAAGAAGAGGGAGGGGGAGCCAAATACATGGTGATGGAAAGAGAACTGACTCTGGGTGGTGAACACATAATACAACACATAGACGATGCACTGTAGAATTGTACACCTGCAATTTATGTAATTTCTGCTAACCAATGTCACCCCAATAAGTCTAACAATAAAAATATTTATATATATAAAAAATAAGAGCAGGATATAAGAGATAATGTGGAGGAAGAACTAGTCAAAGGACTTATTGGGGAGAGCCTGATGAGAGAAGGGTTATCAAAAATGGCTTTGAAGTTTAGAGCCTGGGAAACTGTCCTTCCATTTTCCCCCTAAAATAACCCAGAGGAGCAACAATCCCTAAGGGGTGAAGAAATTGACAAGTAAGCTTAGTTCTTCTGAATTCTAATATTAAAGTAAACAAGCATTGGAAGCATGTGCAGTGTCCTGGTCTGCAGCCACAAGAGACCTATGCAGTGCTTCTTCTGTTCAGGGCATTCTTACAAAATGCATTTAAATCAGGCATGTCCAACCTGTGGCCCAGGTTGCATGCAGCCCAGCACAACTTCTTAAAACATTATGAGACTTTTTTCTACTTTTTTTTTTTAGCTCATCAGCTATCATTAGTGTGAGTGTATTTTATGTGTGGCCCAAGACAATTCTTCCAATGTGGCCCAGGGAAGCCAAAAGTTTGGACACTGTTGCTTTAAATAGTTAGAGCATTCAGAGAATGATAGATCCATCTCAGGAGCTAAGTTCCACTCGTGTCCAAACCATAATTTATTTCACCGCACTTTCTGCAAGTGGTGAGGGAAAAAATGCTCATTGTAAAATTTCTAGAAACACATGTTGCCTTTCACTTTTTACAAAGGGGAGGCGGAATTAGGTACCTTTGCCAGTTCTCCAGCTGTTTGGCGTCATAGAGAAAAAGAGAAGAAGCAGTACTTTTATTTGTCTCTACCTAAAACTAGGTGGGTTATTTTGCCTAGTTGCATTTGACTACTCACACTGTCCTAGACTCTTTTTAGAAACAATATGCTATCTCTTTATTTTTTTCTCCTCTAGGATTTATCACAAGCCTAAGCAACATTCCTTCTTATTCTTTTAAGAAACAAATTATTTTATCCTTTTCTTTCTTAGTTGTCAACTATAATAGGAGAAAGAGTATTAATTTCAAAATAATCTCCCCAAATGGTTGATGTCCATGCATTTTCTTCCTTTTAAAAAGTCACTCCCCCTCCGTTTTTAATGTAATGTTTGTGATATTTGCAATTTTATGATGTTGAATTGGATACTATGTCATATAAATTGCAAATCGTGTGGAAAGGAGGAAATGAGGTCTCTCTTAGGAATTTACAATTAGATAAAATGGAAAGCCTGTAGAAGAAAAGACTGGGAAAAGTGTGTACATGAAAAGAATTACTTTCAGATGTAAAGGGACAGAAGAAACAACTCTTTTCGATGGGGAAAGAATAAAATAAAGTAAATGTTTTATTCCACCCAAAAGGTTGAGTCTCCATATTGCCTGGTACAAAGGATCATCTGTAGATATGAACTTAACCACTTATATTATGTAAGTTGAGGAGCACCAAAATACTAAAAGGGGCTATTTTCCTCTCCCATACTGACTCTGGCATTGTGCCAGGTATCTCCACCCTATTAGTACCTGATTATACTGCAATGGAGTTGGCTACTATGGTGACCCAGATTCTTGGAAGTCAGGATACTAGGAGTTAAGGTTATGACCATGGGTGTGGTTGTCTGAAGTACAGAAGTTACTAGAATTTAGGGATCAAGAAATATATAGGATAGGCTGTTGGATGAGTCATCAACAAGGATGCTGGGGCCACCCAAAATGATGACATGATTTGGGAAAGAAAAAATTTAGCCAAATATCAAAGTCTTTAAGATATGAGAAATTATACTCAAAAAATTAGTTAACAGTGAGGATGAGGAAGAGATGGTTTTATGAGAAGAGAGATGTGATGACATAAATTATAAAATGAGGGAACAGAGAGAGTTTTCTAGACTTCTTTTATGGGATTGGCTCATGTGATTGTGAGGGCTAGCAAGTCTGAAATCTGTAGGGCAGGCTGGCAAGTTGGAAAGTGAGGCAGGAATTGATGCTCCCATCTTGAGGCAGAGTTCTTCTTTTCCAGGAAACCTGTTTTTGCTCTAAAGGCCTTAAAATGGTTGGATAATGCCCACCCATGTGATCAAGGGTAATATCCCTAAAGTCAGTTGATTGTAGACATTAACCACATCTACAAAATATTTTCACAGCAACACCTTAGATTAGTGTTTGATTAAATAAATGGATACGATAACCTAACAAAGTTGACAGATAAAACTAACCATCACAGTGAGGATGGAAAAACGAAATTAGAAATAATAAAAAGATTACTATTTCTAAGCATTTAAAAAATTCTTTTAGCAACATTTATTCAAACATCTCCTTTACTCCTTTATGTATTTCCCATCTATTAATCTCATCTGATTAACTCTTTTCCCATTAATTCCGCCAAGGAATTTATTCTGTAAATTCAAGGATGGTTGAAAATTCAAAAATCAATCAATGTAATAGCCCACATTAACAGAATGAAGGATAAAAATCACATGATAGCTCAACAAAAGCAGTAAAAGCATTTGACAAATTTAACATCCTTTTATGAAAAAATACTTTCAATTAACTAGGAATAGGAGGAAATTACCTCAATGTAATAAATGCCAAATATGAAAAGACCACAGCTTATATCATGCTCAATGGTGAAAAACTGAAAAGACTTTCCTCTAAGTTCAGAAACAGTGCATGGATGTTTTCCTACCTCTTCTGTTCAAAGAATACTGAAAGTCCTAGCCAGAGCAAGTATGTAAGGAAAAGAAATAAAGGTGTCAAATTTGGGGGGGAAAAAGATGTAAAATTCTCTGTTCATAGATGATACAATCTTACATGTAGAAAACCTCAAAAACATCACAAAAATACATAGAAGCAATAAACTAATTCAGTAATGTTACAATTTACAAAATCAACATACAAAAACTAATTGCATTTAGTATACTGACAATAAGTTATCCAAAAAAATTTTTAAATAAATATGTTTAAAATAGCACAAATAAATAAATAGATAAAATGAAAAGGAGGGAGAAGATGGTTCAAGATGGCAGGCAGCATAGGAAGATTCAGAACTCACCCCCTCCCATAGACACAACAAATTTTATAGCTACATACAGAAATTTTTTAATCTGAAAACAGACCTAAAAACTAGATGAAGAGCACCTCTACAACAAAGGATAAAAGGGTCACATCAAGACTGGTAGGAGACATGGTCTTGCTAAAAACCCCACCCCAGGCTCAACAAAACACAAGACACCTGCAGATTTCTTCCAATTTCTTTCCTAATTTTCAGTCCTTTTCTTGACCTCTCCAGCTTCATTTAGATGTGAGGATTGGTAGTTAGCTCTGGGTCACAAAACCAGTTTGCAACAACTATCTTCTTTACAAAACTGTCATGGTGGTCTCACACCTCACATTGGAATGTGTTGTTTATTGTCTTGGGGCCTCAGCCAAAAGGAAGACTGAAATAATTCCATTTTAAAGTCCTATTTCACAAGGTTGGCTTAACATTAGGAAAATCCATTAATGTAATTCAACACAATGAACAAAGGAAAAAATGTGTTATATTCTCAATAGAAGCAGAAGAATCATTTGATAGAATTCAGTATTCATTTATGACTTAGAAATCTCTTACAAACTAATAATACAAAAGAATTTCTTAAACTTATTAAGAAACTTTCATGGTAAACATCATACCTAATGGTTTAATTCTGGCAGCCATATTTTTAAAATAAGGATCAAGACAAGGATGTTATTATTTTTACTTCATTTCAGTATTTCACTGGAGACTCTATTCAACATGGTAAAATAAGCTTTTTTGGGGGTGGGGAGTCGGGGGACAGGGGAGGGTATTTCCCTGGCTGGAAATCGAACCCAGGCCACAGCGTTGACAGTGCTGAAGCCTAGCCACTACACCACCAGGGAATTCCCAAAATAAGTTTTTTTTAAGAATGAAATTTATTAGACTAGGAAAGTAAGGACTAAAAATACCACTATGTATAGAATATGTAGTTGTCTATACAGAAGACCTGAGAAAACATATAGAAAAATTATTAGAATTGATAAGGAAGTTCAGGATTTACTAAAGAAAAGATCAATATATTAAAAACCTATTGTATTTCTATCCGTTAGTAACAAAGTTAGAAAATGTAATTTTTAAAAAAGTGCTATTTTCAACAGTATTTTAAAAAGATGCCCAGGAATAGGTCTAACATAATATTTGCATGACATTTATGGAGAAAATTATAAATTACTATTATAAGACATTAAGCAAAACCCAAGAAAATGATGAGAAATACTGTGTTTATGGAGAAGATGCAAATGACCATAAATATATTAAGTGCCCTAAAATCAATCTAAGAATTCAACACAATTCCCATCAGAAGACATTCATGGGAATAATAAACTCAAACTTTGGGGTGGAGAAAACGTGAGAAGGGACATATAAGAACTTCCATTGTTTTATAATATTTTATTTTTTAATTTAGGTAGTGGATACACAGACTTTCATTATATTCTTTTCTTTCTTATTTGTCTGAAATACTAAGTTTAGCAAAAGAGTGTTGAGTACACAACTTTGACATTGTACTGATGCCTACAAGCCAGTCTCATAAAGTAACTGCTAATTTGGTACCAATTCCTATTTACATGCATTTGCTCACTGGATTCTGCATCCATAACTCCTGTATAACTCAAAGCAGGTCATTTATGCTCCCAAACCCTCAGTTTTAACATCTATGAAATGTGATTTTCACAATTTAAAAATTAAAAAAATTAAATAAAAGGATAAAGTGTGCTTTCAGTAAATTTTAGTTTCTTTCTCTATAAGGCGAGCTTGTCAATCTGATTCAGATGATGAAGCATCTGGGAATCACAGTGCCCTTTGAGAAACACCATGAAATTCTGACATATACAACTCAATCTTGTGAACTAAAACCAGTTTTTACTTAAAGTAAACATGGCATTTGTCTGCAGCATACAACCACAATCAACATGTGAATAAAAAGAGTTTCCAAATTGCTTCACTGGTCTGTATTTGCTACCACTTCAATAATTTTGTTATCTGCTGGCTCTTTCAGCAGCCAGGGTGAGAAAAATTTATGGATGGAATTATAATATTGAAAAATTCTCACCTATTTGTCTAACTTTTCTCCCCTGTGAATTGGAGAAAGAGCACCAATTATTGAAGTCTACTTTGAAAACCTTCAATTAGTCCTATGGGAATAAAAAAATCTCTGGGTGCAAAGCAAACAGAATATTGAAGAGGAAATCTTAGTGGCTCTTTTTAGCAAAATGAAAACACCTTCTAACACTCCTGTCAGTTTAAACAACATGGCAAATCTTTTTTTTTTAATTCATTTTTATTGTTAGACATATTGGGGTGACATCTGTTAGCAAGGATTACATAGGTTTCAGGCGTACAATTCTACAGTGCATTGTCAACTTGTTGTATAATAAGTTCACCACCTAATGTGACTTCTCTTTCCATCACCTTATATTAAGCTTCCCCTCTCTCCTCTCCACCCCCTCCCCTTTCTCCCCTCCCCGACCCACTCATCCCCAAATAAACATTGAACTATTGATTGTGTCCATGGGTTATTTGTTTGTTTGTTCATTTCTTTACTCTTTGTTGCTTTCAGTTTTATATTCCGCATATGAATGAAGTCAAAGAGTTCTTTGTTTTTTCTGTCTGGCTTATTTCACTAAGCATGATGATCTCCAGATCCATCCATTTTGTTGCAAATAGCAATATTTCATCTTTTCTTATAGCTGAGTAGTATTCCATTGTGTATATGTACCACAGCTTCTTTATCCAGTCATCTGTCGCAGGGACCTTTGGTTGTTTCCATGTTTTGACCACTGTGAACAGCGCTGCAATGAACATTGGGGTACATAAGTCTTTGCAGACAAAGATTTTCAAGTGTTTTGGGTAGATCCCCAGAAGGGGGATTGCTGGGTCATATGGTAGCTCCATTCCCAATTTTCTGAGGAACCTCCACACTGCCTTCCACAGTGGTTGTACCAGTTTGCACTCCCACCAGCAGTGTACCAGAGTCCCTTTTTCTCCACATCCTCTCCAGCACGTGTTATTCCTTGTCTTGTTGATAAGAGCCATTCTCACAGGTGTGAGGTGGTATCTCATTGTGGTTTTGGCAAATCTTTTTTTTAAAGGTTTCTGACTTATTGGTGAGAACTTTATTATCAGGTAATAATGAGGTCAAACATTCCCTTCCATTAAACACAGAACTGCTTTTTTAAAATCCAAATCAAAAACTGTTTGAAATATATCCTCTAAACTAAGTTTGAAATGGTATATCCAGCTCATTCAAATAGTGAGTTGCATCAAGTGGGAATCAGAAAAACTGCTCCTTAAAGTGGCCCAGGTGTCTGTGTGTGTGTGTGTATACACACACACACACACACACACACACACACACACATTTGTAATTTATAAATATCCTTGTAAATGAAACTTTGCTGGTTCCTAGACTTTCACACTATGACTTGAGATGAATCTACCACTCAAGTAAAACAGACGTTCCCATTCACATTTCCTCTATGGACTGACCAGGTACTATTAAGTGGTAGAACAGACTGTCCTATTTTCCAAGGTTGTTTGGGAAGTTATTGATTAATTAAATTCAACAGTATTTACCGAGGAACTACTAGGTTAAATCACTGTTCTAAACCCTGGAGATACAGGAGCAAACAAAATAAAGTTGATTAATGGATGTGTAGTTTAATGATAGTTAGTGGTAAGTGTTATATAAAGGAAATTATCAGTGCATGAGAATAGAATATGGGTGATACCATTTAAGGTGGAGTGGTCAAGGAAGACCTCAATGAAGAGGTCACATTTGAACAGAGACCTGAATGAAGTGGGTGAGCCATGTGAAGATGTTGGGAAAGACTGTCCCTGAGAAAGGAAATGTTAAGTGCAAGCACCTGAGGTGGGAACATATTTTTGTTGTGTTAAAGGAAGAGCAGGATGCCAGTGTATGATATTAGTTTAGTGAAAAAGAGATCTAGTAGCAGGAAATGAGGTCAGAGAAATAGCAAGAGGCCATAACATGAAGGGCTTTGTAGGCCACAATAAAAACTTTAGATTTTATTCTAAGTGTGATGGGAAACCACTGCAAGGTTTTGAACATGGGAGTGATATACACTGACATATTTGTATAAGTCTCATCCTGGAAACTCTAGGGGCATGAAGTGTAGACAGATTTCAGTGAATGGTGGGAGGCTACTGCAGTAATCCAGGTGACAGAGCATGGTGGTAGTGTTAAGTTGAGTGAGTACCTGTCTTAGTCTGTTTGGGCTGCTGTAACAGAATACCATAGACTGATGGCTTATAAACAACAAAAATCGATTTCTCACAGTTCTGGAAGATTGCAAGTTTAAGATCAAGGTATTGACAGATTTGGTGTCCAGTGAGGACCCACCTCTAATTTCAAAGACAGCTGTCTTCTTGCTGTGTCCTCACATGACAGAAGGGATTAGAGACCTCTCTGGAGTCTCTTATTCTAAATGCATTAATCTTATTCATGTGGGTTCCACCCTTATGACCTCATCATCTCCCAAAGGCCCTACCTCCCAATACCATCACTTGGAGGTTAGGATTTTAATATACGAATTTACGGAGGGGCACAAATATTCAGTCTATAACAGTACCATTTACTGAGATGGGGAATATTTGCTGAGATGGAAAATACTGGAGAAGGAGCAGGTTTGGGGGAGGAGAGAATCTAGGATTCATGTTTGGATATGTTCATTGAAATTCAGGGGATGAAAAAAAAAAAGAAATTCAGGGGATGGTTGGAGTTGGAGACATTTGGGAGATATCAGCTAATAGGTTGTATTTAAAGAATGCCATTATCTAGAAAGAGAGTGTAGATAGAAAAGAGAGGTGTATGAGGATTGACTCTGGGGTACTAGGATATATAGAATTATGGAATAAGAAAACAGTAAAGGAGACTCAGAAGAGACAGCCATCAAGGGAAGCCAAACCAGTCTCAGAAGCCAAGTGAAGAAAGTGTTTCATGAAAGAGACAATGATAACTGTCAAATGATGCTAAGAGCTCAAGGAGTATTTTCCTCAGGTAAATTGAGAATGAACATTGGATTTGGCAATGTGGAGGGGACTTAAACAGGCAGATATCAGTGGAGTGTTAATGACAAAAAAACATGTTGTAGTGGATTCAAGGAACAGTTGGAAGGGAAGGAGTGAAGGTTATACAGCAAAATTTTCAAAGTCGTTGGCTATAAAACGGAGTGATGAAATGGTGACGGAATGTTGAAACAAGGGAGTTTTTTATGATTGGAGCTATACAGCATCTTTGTGAGCTGATGAAAATGACAGCAAAATAGATGCTGCAGGAGAAAAGATGTTACAGTTACAGAGGCATTGTGCTTGAGGTGATGAGAAGGATATGGGTGACAATATATAAAGATAGGAGCCAGCCAGTTTATCTGTTGTAACTAGAAAAAAGGCCAAGTGTATGGGTGCAGATACAATGAGATTGGAAGATGTGCTGGTGAAGGATATGAAAGTCAGAACTTGTCCTGATTGATTTGCCGGTGAAACAAGAAGTAAAGGCATCAGCAAAAAGTGAGGTGTGGAGAAAATGTGTTGGAATTTTGAGGCAGCAGGCAATGGGGTGATAAAGTCATGTTGGATAATGGGAGAATGATTTGACATTAGGGAACTGTGTTAGGACTGCCAGACAGCACTGAAGGTCCATGTGGCTCATGGTCATAAACTTAAAATGAGCCCACCCACATACCATTTTTTCCAATTATGTACAGAAACTGAGATGCCAGCATGTAATAGTTGGAAAGATAGATTTAAACCATGGTTGAGGTTTTGTCTGTGACTACAAGCTGTCCTGGTCCAATTCATGATGTTTCTCTTAAGGCGACTGCAGTAGGTGGATTAGTTCAGTGATTTGGGAAAGAAGGAGGGGCTAGAGATAAAGCTGGAGAGGTAAAGGAAGATACCTCCAAGGAAGACAAAACATTTCATTTGTTCCTCATATTTTTTGATATGAATGTCTTTGGATAACCCTCAAGTTTGGTGATGAATTTTGATAACTGGTTTTTATTTCCAACTCCATCTTCATCCAATAAACAATCCCCACACATAGCCCTGACAGGAATAAGTGACATAAAAGCAAGCATACATCTCGATATGGGTTTAACTGTGTGAGGAGAGAAAAACTAACGGCGGGAGAGGGCAGTTATCACCCAACAAGCCATGAGGCCTCTGGCTGTTCTCTTCTCTTTCTTTACAGATGGGACATATTTTTCTATAGTAAGGAAAGAAAAGCCCAGCAAGGAAATGGAGTTGTCCAAATGGATGCTAACAGAGCTTTATGGGTGTGGAGAATGGCATTTGTAGAATTTTTACCTTGTGATCTATTTGTCAAGAAGTTAATGTGGGGATATTTTCTAAGACAATCTTTATAAACAAAAATCAATTCAATAGAAAGTCTCTCTGTGTGGGAACACAAAGAAAATCTCTCTCTCTCTCTCTCTCTCTCTCTCTCTCTCTCTCCCCCCCCCGTGTGTGTGTGTGTGTGTGTGTGTGTGTGTGTGTGTGTGTGTTAGCAGGCATGGATTCCAGCAAAGGCAGCTGTTGCAAATAGCTTGTGGCATATAAATCTGTAAACTGCCCTACATACCCCAGCACAGCTCTCTGAATTCTTCAGAAAACACCCTATGTGTGATAGGTTCCCTTTTTCATACTTTGCACATTGGCAGCTGTTGAGCACACTGGCAGCTGTTTTGTTGAATTTTGTAATTCTACAAATGATGACAGCAGCCTAAACAGCTTCCCATGTTTTCCAGTTCTTCCTTAAGGAAAATGGGCATTTCCAACAGTTATGCGTAGAATCTAGGCTGTCAGTGGAGATTTTCAGGGTCCATATTACATGGAACTATGTTATGATGGAACTTAGAAACCAGATTAATGGGTGTGGACCTTATCCTAAAAGAGACAGTAAGAGAGCACGTAATGGAAGCCTTTTATTTTTGGCTTAAAACAACATTGATCTATTATTACTCATGGTTATGTAGATTGATTGGATTGTTCTGCTGGTCTTACTTGGACTCATTTCTGAAGTGGCATTCTGCTGGAAGGTTGGCTATACTGGTAGGTCTGAGATGGCCTTGGTGGTAGGCTTGGCGGTTGGTACTGGCCTCTTACCCTCCATGTGGGCCCTCATCCTCTAGTAGGCTAAACTGATTTCCTGACCCAGTAGCTTCAGGGCAGAGTCTACAATGGGGAAGGTGCAAGCTGCATGACCTCTAACCTAGGCTTTGGAACTCATGAAAAGTCACTTCTGCCACATTCTGCTGGTCAAAGCAAGGCCCAAGGCCATCCCAGATACAAGGGGGTGGAGAAAAAGACCGAATCTCTGGGTAGGAAGAATGGCAAAGTAACATTGCCAAGGAGCAAGCGTACTGCAAAGAAAGGACTTGGTGACCATTAAAAAACTTTACCACAACAAAACGCTACTGGAATCCAAGGAAACCCACTTTGGAAAATGTCATTGTAGGCTGAGTGACTGTTCCCCCTTAAAAAGTAGAATACGTACATATGATTATTTAATTTCATTTTATAATCATACGGTAGCCCTAGGTCATGTTCACTGGAGTTGTGAATGTTCTTTAATTCAGTTATTATCTTACTTTACTAATTCCAATATTTTTCTGGAATAATGCAAATCCCTTGCTTATTTTTATAAGCTGAGAATAAAAAAGTCTTAAAAGTTTTTTTAAAAATTGTACTTATTTTCTTTCCAAAATATTAGCAGCAGAGCAGGAACTGTGCTGGTCACATACAACATCACGGGGGAAGACACCTTCAAGAAAAATAGTTAATGGTTCTGTCTCTTATACCGCATAGACTTGCTGAGTGCATAAGAACGTTCCACCTGTAGTTCAGATCCAAGTCCTCAAACTCTAGTGGCTATACTAAGGTATAATGCTGTGGGATCATTTCCAGCATCAGAAATGGAGATAGAGATTGCATGGTTTAGAGAAATTGCATTCATGAAGATTTTTACACTTGGTATGGCATCTTCCATTAATTATAAGCTTCAATCTGAAATTGCCCTTCCCCCAGTCTTTTCAGATGTCAAACAAAGGCCATCACCAACTGCTGTGCTTGATGGCATACTGTATAGCAGATGCTAAGGAGTGGCTCACTCTTTTATTTCAACCTTTTCCTAGCATGCCCTTCTGTATGTCAAAGACTAGAAACTGTCTTGTAGCTGGGATTCTGAATGTGATTTGTACTCTACCAGTCAGATGCTCTCATGTGTGAAACTTAAATGGGGAACTGAGTTAAGTGGAAAGAGCAGCAGCATGTAAGGCATCCCTGTTGTTGCTGTGGATTGCGATGTGGGCTATAGCATTTTGGAATTGACAGCTATGACTTCCTGATTCTGTAGCAGCTCCCTTTGTAGCCCAGTTCTGTGGAGGGTTAGTGGAGCTGTGCCTTGAATCTCAGTCCAGAATTTATTTTCTCAGTGCTGATGCTATCCATAGAGTTGTGGGTTCCACTGCGTGAAGGAAGAGAAGAAAACAACAGGAAAAGGCACAGTAACCCAAGAGGTCTTTAGCTTTTCTCCAGGGCATGTTCCAGCTTCTGTTCCCTTGAGGCACAGAGCTGGTGGAGAAGGGAGTAGAGGGGATTTGGACAGGCAAATGGAAGATCTCAGCATAATAATTAGTTTTAATGATCCAACCAGTCCTTGGGTTTTAGTTGGTCTTATACCTGCTCTCACTGGCATTCACCGTAGGAGGTTTGCTCTTAAATATTCCTTTGTAAAACACGCTGGACACTAAGCTATAACATTTATATACCATATTTTGCCATGTATAATATGGACTTGTTTTGCCCAAACTCGTGAGGGAAAAATAAGGATGCATATTATACCTGGGTAGTTCTAATTCTGTATCTATATAAATGTTCTAATTTTGTATCTATATAAATGTTTTTAATTCTTTTATTCATGCTTATGAGTTAAAAGTATAACTCTAGAAATCAATAACAATATCCATATGCAAAATAATACCTTGGAATACAATAATTCTTTTTCTATATAAAAATTTTTATACATAAAATTTTTTGTACCTTGTATCTGTTCTTGTGTCTTGTAATTATTAGTTACATAAAATTTCTTGCACCATAACATGTTTAAAAATAAATGCTAAAATTCTTTTATAATACAAAAACACAAATATCTAAATATAAACAAATAAAAATTTGAATTAAAAAATTAAAATGGAAGATTTTTTTCCCCTGAAAGTTTGAGCCAAAAGCATGGGTGCACATTATACTCGGCAAAATATGGTACCTTATTTCAGTCCAGTAACTCTTTCAGATAGCTTTATGAAATGAGTATTATTGCCACAACCTTACAGACGAGCAAATTGACACCGTGAGAGAAATTGAAACTGAAGTATGGTTCTAAAGCCTAAATTTTTTTCTAGAAAGTCATGCTACCAGAGAGAGAGAGAAAGGAAGGCGGGAGGGAGGGAGGGAAGGAGGGAGAGAGGTAGAGAGAGAGAGAGAGAGAGAGAGAATGAATTAAATACTAAATCTCTTTGACTAAGATTAAATAGGATTATTAAAATGCCCATTTTTATTCCCCTCCTGCCAATAACCTTTCTTTTCATCAACTGTCAGTTTTCTAAGAGAAGAAATAAGCAGAACACAATTGACACTCCAAGTGTGGTTTTGATGATCCATCTTTTTCAGAGTTGTAAAACATTTTACAAACTTTTACCTTCTGCAAACTTATACAAACTTTACAGCGTCAACAAATCTATTGATAATCTTAGTGACAGTAAATTATTGCATTCAATTTAATTTTAAATAATATTGTAACAGAGGAAATTAGGCAATTGAGAACTTTTGTACCAAGTAAGTAGGCTAAGTCATTTCTTCTGAGTAGCTCTCTGGTTATGTTATGCTTATCCTGTCATGAAGACTTAAGATGTGCTCATCATTTTATTTCTAAAACATACATACATATTTTAACATAATAAGCTTTTATTTGATATTTTTTAATAATTAAGAATCTTATTAATATAGTAAAATACAATTTTCACTTTTGTATGGCAAAAGTTGTTTCCTAATTAGTATTAATGATATATTTGTAAAAACTAAATTTTTCTTGTCAAAAAATTTATATAAAGGCATGAGATGGAATTTTACTTGTTCCCTTACCAGGGGGATTGTTTTTCTTTTCTAGCCATATGGGCACCTTTCTGTAGGGTAATTTTCCCTAGTTTTCATTGTTTGTCATTTGAAAAATAGAAACTGTCTTTTTGTGACTCCCTTGTAACTTGATTGTGAGTTTTAATGATAGCTTTCTTAGAAAGAAGGTAAAACAGTTGACTGACACTGATGGATTGGAATTTGTATATAAGATATAAAACCCTAGTAGTAGTTTATTTATTTCTTCTTCAGAAAAAAGATCACATAGAAATATTTAAAGTTGCCCTTAAGGAAACCTATGTATTTGTAGTAGTCTTTAGTTGCCTTGATGTTTCTTAGGCAGACAAATATTTTTATATTTTTGTTATTAGCATGAATTACCATGACACAAACTGTATTCTTTGATTAATTTTACCCTATTTATCTTAGATCCTGAACTTCATTAAAATATTTCTTTAAAAAATGGAAATCTACCGTTGGTCAGAAAATAAATTAGTTGTCTTACCTGTTCCTTAAAAAAATTTACTTCCTCTAAGGACCATTAAATATTTTAAGGTCTTCAACAGTACTTTCGAGAGTTATCAGGGAGCTTGTACTAAGAGATTAGCATATGTATTATGTAAATGTAATGACAATGTGGAACTTTCTAAATTCAACAGTAATGTGCTATTTTTATTAATACACATCTTGGGGTGGTTAAGGCACTTTAAAAACCTTGCTCTTCACCCCAGATGGCAATTTTGTGAAAAAATATGAGTCTCACAGAAGACAGTCAAAATATTCAAGTAACATTTTCCTTTCTCATGAACACTGTAGTAGAAAAAAAGGGAGTAACTATTGGACGTCACCTTCTCATAACCCTTTCAAAACCTAAGATTCAGAGGCAACTTTTGCTTTTAATCTTAATTGAAGGGAATGGATTATGCATGACTTGGCTAAGGGTAGTCTTCAGTCAGTATGAGGATACTAGAAATAAGAATAGAAAATCGCCTTGACTTTTCTTAAAAAGCAAGCTTAAAGTCCAAGGGTATTTATTGTTTCTTCATTATTATATTTGTGAATTAAGACTGTGTTTTATATTCCTAACCATGAAGTCCCCTTAACAAAAAAATAATAATACAACTATAGTCATATAGTATATGCCTCAAGTCCTTGTCCTTTTTCCCTCAGGTGGTGGAAAAATGGGGATGGGAGGGCTGATATATAGCTGTATGAAATGCTTTCAGAAACATATCTTCCAATGCTTTTCTTCCATCCTCAATGAGAACGTATAAGGTTGTTGTAATAAATGACTAAGTATAATGGAATAAGCATGGATTTTGGAGTCAGCCAACTGGCTGAAGGACCAGCTTGGCCACTAGTTAGATGAAAACTGATGAGGTTTCCTTTCCTCCCCTGGACTGCAGCCACACTGGCCTCCCTGCTATTGTTTAAGTGTACCAAACATGCTTCTCCTGCTCTTGGCTTTGCTTTGCTCTTCTCTCTGCCAGCAATGCCATTTCCTCAGATTTTTCATGGCTTACTCTCTCAGGTCACTCAGATATGTTGAAATGGTATCTCCCCAGAGTGGCCTTCCCTGGCCTTTCTAAAATAGCTCCTGACTCTATTTTCTCATCCTACTTTACTGTTTGTCATAATACTTTTAACTACTTGACATTATAGTAAATCATATTGTATTATGTTACCTTATATTGTATCATACTTTTATATCTATTTATAAAAATTATAGAACCTTTATTTTCTAGCTCCTTCAGTAGAGCCTAAGCCTCATGAGGTCAGGTCATTTGCTTGTCTTGCACACTGCTCTATCTCCAGTGCATTAAACAGTGCTAGGCAAATTGTAAATG
The DNA here is from genome assembly GCA_004026885.1 of Lyroderma lyra. Lineage (NCBI taxonomy): Eukaryota > Metazoa > Chordata > Mammalia > Chiroptera > Megadermatidae > Lyroderma > Lyroderma lyra. The sequence goes on from PVJL010003519.1 coordinate 82,241, forward strand.
TGCAAAAATATTTGTGAAATGAATCTATGAATGCATGAATAATGGTGATGTTACAGGATTCTGTTAGAGAACTAAATAGGACAGTTTGTATTGATGTGTAATCAATGTGACCTGGCTTTATTCAATGGTGGGGGAGCAAAATGTTTAATTCCCTTCACGTGTACATAAAGGAAGACGGTAAGGCAATATACCTCTATAAAAGGCTTCCAAGTTTTAAACTTAGCACTATAACACTGAAAGCTAAGTATGTTCTTATTGTAGTAAAAAAAATACATTCAACATGAGATCCACCTTCTTAACAAATTTTTAAGTATACAGCACACTATGGCTAATTATATGCACACTGTTGTACTGCAGATCTCTAGAGCATTTTTTTTTCATCTTGTGTGACTGAAACTACCTATTGAATAGCGACTCCCCATTTCCTCCTCCCCCTATTTCCTGGTAACCACCATTCTACTTTCTGCCTTTATGAGTTTAACTATAGTCATCACCCAGTATTGGCAGGGGATTGACACCGGGACCATTACAAGATTCCAAAATGCGCAGATGCTCAAGTCTCTTCTACAGAATGTTCTAGTATTTGCATATAACCTATGCACATCCTCCCACATGATTTATATATTACCTCTAGGTTACTCATAATACCTAATGCAATGTAAATGCTATGTAAATAATTTTTACTGTGTATTGTATAGCAAATAATGACAAGGAAGAAAACGTCTGTACATGTTCAGTGCAGACAACCACTGTAGGTCTAACTACATAATACATGTCAGCAACAACAAAACATTTTTTCCAAATATTTTCCATCTGTGGTTGGTTGAAATCGATAGATGCAAAATCCATTGATATGGGGAGCCAGCAATATTTAGATACCTCATATAAGTGGAATCATGCAGTATGTCTCCTTCTGTGACTGGCTGATTTCACTTAGCATAATGTCCTCCAGGTTTATCCATGTTGTATAATAGCATGTGGCAGGAGTTCCTCATTTTTAAGGCTGAATTTCATTGTATGTGTATACCACATTTCATTTATCCACTCATCTGTCAATGGACATTTAAGTTGTTTTCACATCTTTTTTTTTTACTTAAAAAAATTACATTTTATTATAGTTATGTTTTCACATCTTGGTAATTGTGAATAATGCTGCAATGAACATGAAATGCAAATATCTCTCTTCAAGATTCTGTTTTGAATTATTTTGGATAAACACTCAGAAGTGGGATTGCTGGATCATATAGTAGTTCTATTTTTAATTTTTTGAGGCACCTCCATACTGTTTCCTTGGCAGCTGTACCAGTTTACTTTCCCACCAACAGTGCACCAGAGTTCCAGTTTCTCTATATCCTCGCCAATACTTCCTATTTTTCTGTTTTTCTTTCTTTCTTCCTTTCTTTTTTGAAAATAAGTATCATAACATGTGTGAGGTGATATCTCATTAAAATTTTGATTTGCATGTCCCTGATGATTAGTGTCATTGAGCATCTTTACATATACTTGTTGGCCATTTCTGTGTTTTCTTTAGAGAAATGACTAATCAAGTCCTTTGCCTATTTTTAATCAGGTCATTTGGTATTTTTAGCTATTGAGTTGTAGGAGTTCCTTATAATTTTTGGATATTAAACCCTTATTAGATATATTGTTTGCAATTATTTTCTCACATTGCTTAGGTTGACTTTTCACTGTATTAATTCCTTTATTGCAAGGAAGCTCTCTAGTTTGATGGAGGCCCACTTATCTATTTCTGCTTTTGTTACCTGTACTTTTGGAGAAATCAATGCCAATACCATTTCATGAAGCTTTTCCCTGTTTTTTTTTTTTCTTCTAGGGGTTTCTATACTTTCATTTTCAGGTCTTATGTTCAAATCTTTCATTTATTTTGGGTCGATTTTTGTATATGGTATAAGATAAGGGTCCAATTTATTCTTTTCCGTGTAGGTATCCAGTTGCTCCAACATCATTTCTTGAAGAAACTATCTTTCCCCCATTTTGTAGTCTCGGTACTCTTATTGAAGACCAGTTCATCATAATGCATGGGTTTACTTCTAGGGTCTCTATTCTGTGTTATTGGCCTATATGTCTGTGTTTATGCCAGTTTATTGGTTTACTATACTTTTATAATATGTTTTGAAGTCATAATGTGTGATGCCTTCAGCTTTGTTCTTCTTTCTCAAGATTGTTTTGGGTATTTGGGATCCTTTGTGGTTCCATATGAATTTTAGGATTGTTTTTTCTATTTCTGTAACTAAAAATGCACTGGGATTTTGCTAGGGACTGCATTGAATCTGTAGATCACTTTAGGTCATATGCACATTTAAACAATATTGTCTTCCAATCTGTGAACACCGGGTGGCTTCCTATTTATTTGTGTCTTCTTTAATTTCTTTCAGCAGTGTTTTATAGTTTTTATTGTATAAGTCTTTTATCTCCTTGGTTAATTTATTTTCAAATATTTTACTCTTTTTAATGCTATGCTAAATGAGATGATTTTTAAATTTCCTTTTTAAATTATCTGTTGTCAGCATATAAAAAGACAATGATTTTTTTATGTTGATTTGGTATCCAGCAATTTTACTGAATTCATTTGTTAGTTCTAAGAGAGGTTAAGTATTTGTAATGCAGAGAACGTGTTTCTCTGTGAATCTGCCAAATGTCCTCCAGCCTCATCTATTTGTACCCCCACATTCTCTTTTTTGGTTAGTCCTTCTTGTCTGCTTTTTCAAGCCCCTGAGATCAGTCAGAATTCAAGCTGCGAAAGTGCCAAGGAACCAGCCGTAGTGAGGACTTCCAAGAGAAAAGACAGAACCCATAACTGGTGACAGGGTTAAGCCTGTCCTGGGTGGTGATGTGGGTGTAGCCATGAGGGTTGGTTGTCCAGGAGCCTAGGAACCAGAATTGGTATTAGGCAACCCTTCTATTCTAGCAAAACTGGATTTCACAAGACATTGTCTCTGTTTCCTTGGTAACAGCCATGTGAATAACACAGCCAGCTACCTACCGTTTTACATGTTGTAGGCTCTGGATTACTTCAAAGAACGAAACTTCTCAGACATATTTCCTGAGGGTTCTAAAGTAGCTGCTACACACTGCTTTTTTTGAACTACATAATGAGTCCCTTGGATTACAGCAATATTCTCCATTTCACATCAGCTTTTCCAATGTAGTTGATATAAAATGCTTTTATTCTCAGTTCAAAAGGACCTTTTAAATTGGGCTTTAATGAAGCTGGGTTTTAGGTGAGAAAGGTACCCTTCCTTGTCAAATACAATAAAAATTAGAACAATGTGTTATGCCAATTGACTTTAAAATGTTTATACCTTGCCATAATAATTTCATTTATAGGAATATAAACTAATATAATAACCTGAACTAGAGAAAAGCTTTATATTCACATATATTTATTATAACATTATTTATAGTGATAAAAAACTAGAAACAACCTATGTAGTTAATGCTAGAAGGATGATCCATGCTCATAAGGAGATGAGGGAACTGAAAAGTACTTGTTATAATATTAAGAGAAAAAGGACATTTAATATTAAGAAAAAGGACATTAGTATATATAGTCTAACTAAAAATTTTAAAGAAAAATACACAAAAATGTATATACAGGAAAACATCTGACAAGAAATATACTATACCAGTGCCTCCCTACTTTTCATGTATGACAACCTTCTTATTATCAAAAAATCATCAGAGACTTCTAGTTCCAGTCAAAATGGAATAGCCCCATTCATCCCAGGCCCTCTCTCTTATACCTAAAACTCCTGGATATAACATAACAACCAAACAAACATAGGAAAATCTGTGGAAAGTGGAAAGAGGAAGGCAGACTGTCTAGGGACATTGTGACCAATGGAGAGACAGTAGTGAAGTTCCCTGCTTTTCTTACTGCCTCCCATATATTTCAACTGATACAGAAGCCTCCAACCCAGAATCACCAACAAGCACAGACAAGAAAAGCTCCAGGTAAAGCCTCTTTCCATTTTCTAAAGGACTGGGAAAAAGGTGACCTAACAATAGAAGAAATTATTTTAGCTATACCTGCCCACCTCCAGCTAAACACCAACAGAAGAGTCACACCCCTCCAACTGATAGTTTCAATGGGGTCAGCTGAGAATTGAGTTTTTGTCCTCACCCTACAACTACAAATCATTGTAAGTCAGACCTTCCCTTCCCCTCTCCCTGGTGTGAGCAGGACCCAGGGTGGGGGATAGAGTGGGGAGCTGCAATTATATCCCCACTCAAAGACAGCAAGGCAGTGAGAGTTGGCACCTCATTTTTTGCCAGGAAGGTGTCAGTATGGTCAAGAGGGCAGCCCAACTTCCACTCTACCCATTTTCAGTGATGCAGTGTGAGTAAATTCATACTTCTAAGTAATCCATGACTCAACAAGGAAGTTTCAAAGGAAATTTTTAAAATACATGGAAGTCAATGCATATGAAAATATAGCATCTCAAAATACATGGGACACAGCTAAAGTAGCACTCAAATAGAAATGTGCATCCCTGAATGCTTACATTAGAAAAGAGGAAAAGTCTCAAATCAATACTCTGAATTTCATGCCTCAAGAAACTACAAAAGAAAAAAGCAAAATAAACCCAAAGAAAGCAGAAGGAGGCAAATAATAAGAACGGAAATCAATTAAATTGAACACAGGGAAACAATAGAGAAAATTAATGAAACAGCTGATTTTTAGAAAAAAATTAATAAAATTGATAAACCTCTAGTAAGACTGAAAGACTAAAAGAGAGAAGACATAGATCACCAATATCAGGAATGAAGCAGGGCACATCACTCTAGATCCAGCAGAGTCTACTACAAAGAATTTTGTGCCCATAAATTCTAAAACTTGGGGGGAAATAGACTAATTATTACAAAACTAGAAATTACCAAAATAAACCAAGATAAAATACGTAATCCGAATAATTCCATAATTGTTAAAGAAATAGAATTCATAACTTAATATTTTCCAAGAAAGAAATCTCCAGGCCCAGATGGTTTCACTGGAGAATTCTACCAAACATTTTAAGAGGAATTAGCACCAATTTTTACTGTCCCTTCTAAAGAATAGAGGACAAGGGAACATTTTGCAACTCATTTTGAGGTTAGCATTACCCTTACAACAAAACTGGATGAAAATTGTACAAAAAGAAAAAGGAAACTATACAAAAAAATATTTCATGAACTTAGATGCAAAAATTTTCAACAAAACATCAGCAAATTAAATCTAGAAATGCATAAAAGAGGATTTATTGCAGATATGCAAGGCTCTTTTAGCATTCAAAAAAAATCAATCAATGTCATCCTCTGTATCAGCAGGCTGAAGAAGAAAAATCATATGATAATATTAATTGTTGCAAAAAACGTATTTGCAAATCCCAACACTCATTTGTGATAAAAACTCTCAGCCAAGTATGAATAGAGGGCAACTTCCTTAACTTGATAAAGAACAACAAAAATCCTAATGCTTTCTCTCTAGATCAGGAACAGATAACGATATTCTCTCTCACCACTCTTATTTAAAATAATACTGGAGGAGTTCCCTGATGGTGTAGTGCCTTAAGGCTCTGGCGCTGGTGCTGTCAACACTGCGGCCTGGGTTCGATTCCCAGCCAGGGAGCTACCCACATACTACCCAAAAAAAAAAAATAAATAAAATAAAATAATACTGGAAATTCTTGTAATGACCATATTTTCTAGCCTGTATTTGATGCTTTAACATCTTGGGGCCTTCATTGACCCTGGAGAGGTTGCCCCCAACCCCCACCCCCATTAGCCAATTTCTATGAATAGTAAAGAGTTTGCCTGCAAATGTGCTTTATTGAGATATTTTTATTGAGATATTATTGACATATAACATATGTAAGTTTAAGGTATACAACGTGATGATTTGATATACATATATATTGTGATATGATTACCACATAAAGTTAATTAACAAGTCCTTCACCTCACATAATTACCATTCTTGTGGTAACATTTAAGATCTACTCTATTAATAACATTCAAGTAGATAATACAGTATTCTTAATGATAGTGATCATACTGTACATTAAATCTCAAGGACTTATTGATTTCATAGCTGGAAGTTTGTGCCATTTGACCAACATCTCTCATATTTTGCCCATTACCCCAGCCCCTGGCAACCACCATTCTACTCATTGTTTCTGAGAGTTCAGCTTTTTTAGATTCGACATATAAGTGAGATCATACAATAGTTGTCTTTCTCTTTCTGATTTATTTTACTTGGCAAAACGCCTTCAAGATCCATCCATGTTGTCACAAATGCTAGGATTTCCTCTTTTTAATGGCTGAATAATGTTCCATTGTATACAGTATCACTTTCAATAGAAAGTAAACACATGAAATGAATTCCAACATTATTAGCCATTAGGAAAATGCAAATTTAAATCATAATGAGCTATCATTAGCTTCTATCAGAATTGCAAAAATAAAAAAAATTGTGATAATATCAAATACAAGAATGTTGAGAAGCTGGATCAATCATATACTGCTGGTGGCAATATGAAATGGTACAATCTTTCTGGAAACAAGTATGATGATTTCTTACAAAACTAAACATGCACTTATCATATGACCCAGCAATTATACTCTTGTGTGTTTATCTCAGAGAAACAAAAAATAATGTTCACACAGAAATCTGTACATAAAGGTTTCTAATAATCCAAACTGGAAACAATGCAGATGTCATTCAACAGGTGAATGGTTAAACAAACTGTGATACATCTATGCTATGGAATGCTACTCTGCAGTAAAAACAAACAAACAAACAAACAAACAAAAAACTATAACTATATATAAGAACTTGGATGAATTTCCAGGGAATTAGGCTGATTAGAAAAAGCCAATCCTGAAAGGTTAACACTGTATGATGCCATTTATATAGCATTCTTGAAATGACAAAACTGTAGAATTTGGGGTGTCATGGTTAACTTTGGGTTATGGTGTATCTCATATATAAACAGTCCATGGATTAGAATTAAATTAGAATAAAAATAGACATATCTAACAACAAAGCATTAACATTGCACTGAACACTGTTTAACTTTGTTAAACTTCTCAGAACAGTCTTCATAAAATAATTTCTTACTGAGAAATCAACAGTCATCACTTCATATAAATTTCTTGTCTATATAAATCTAGACCAAAGGAAAATCCTTTGCTTTGGATTAGTAATTTTGGAAAAATATATTAATTAGAAGTATTAAATCATTTATGAATATTAAATATAAGAGTAAGTGTTGACAGACTTATAAAAACTTGAAATTATTCAAATTGTCATTTCATATAAAGATTCATTATTCAAAATATTTCTTTTATTAAGCCTCAATGAAATATTTTTATAAGTTGATAGTTCATCTTCTCTGTGTTTATAGGAGTTTGTATGAAGCAGGTTCAGGCTTTCTTCATAGCTGGATTAGCTAATAAATTTTTACATGGGGTTTGCATTCCTATTGCACATAGTCAGGCCTGGGCACTCTCCTAGACCACTGGGTCCTGCTAATTTATATTGGCTCCTCCTTTCTCCCCGTGACCCAACATAGGTCATTTTTTTTCTCAAGGCAAAGCTATTTGTGGGACAGAAAACAACAAAAATAATAAAAACTAACGTTAATGTCCTGAGTGTTCCAAATGGTAAATAAAACCTCTTTGCAAGGCAGACATCTTTTCACAGGCACTGAGAAGTTTTGGTTCCTATTGACCTGCAGGCTTGTACATCTGTGTATTACCTCTGTCTGTCAGTCTCCAACACCTCGGAGTGAATTTTTATTAACAACCATAAGGGCCAGACGTGGACCTGCATGATCCTTAAAGATAAGTGTAAGGGACCCATTTTAGAAGTAGAGCAAAGAGAGAGAAGATTCATTACTAAAGCATTTTATTTCAGAACCAAACATGGAAGCAAAAGAGTGGAAGATCAAGACTCAGGTAAGGCTGTGCGTGGGCATGTTAGAGAGCAAGCACTGTATGTGCTTGCTTTGTGGACTTCGCTGTTTTC
>PVJL010003519.1:90369-155500 GCA_004026885.1 Lyroderma lyra
AAGGAAGGAAGGAAGGAAGGAAGGAAGGAAGGAAGGAAGGAAGGAAGGAAGGAAGGAAGGAAGGAAGGAAGGAAGGAAGGAAGGAAGAAGGTAATGTTAAGAGGCAAATAACCCCTGGGACTGATAACATCTTAGCACTTTAGCCTTGATTTGTTGAGTTCAAGGCTCTGAGAATTTTGCTTCAAGTAGGGCTGAGTCTGGAGCCATATGAAAACTGGAAGGAGAGATGGAAGGGACGAAAGAAAAGCTCTGCTTCCTTCTGCTACAGTGGGGAGCAGAAGTAGCTGCTGCTGTTGTGGCATACTGCTCCCAGTCCCTCCTATTCAGCTTATGTGAAGGTAAATGATTTCCTCACAGCAAATAGGCATCTTTATGACTTTTATTAGCTCCAGGGACAAGAAAGGGAAGTTCTAGACTTTCTACCAACAACCATCCTTTCTGTTACTATCCTTAAATGAGGTAAAGCTTATCTGTGAAAGCAGAGCCTCTTTGTTAGATATAACCTGAAGGGATAAACAAAATAAAGCTTGATTTTTATTGATATGTATGTATATATTTCATTTAATTAAATCAGCTTTTTGTTATTTCCAATTATATTAAAATTATAAAGATGATAAGTGTCTTTGTAAAATTAATAGGTGTTTATTAGAAATTTTAGGAAATGAAAAAAAGGATTATAAAACAATTCTACAGCACTATTATTGTTAATATTTTCAATAGAAACTGCAAACTTTTATTTTACTTAAGTATAGCCAGAAGAAAATCAATTAACCTAAAACTGGAGGAATTAAACAAGCAGTATCTTAAAAATTATTTCTTTGAAGTGATAAGAAATATGGTGAACAATAAGAAGAAATGGATTATGATTAGATTTTTTAAAACTTCACAAATTTTCATAGGCATGAGTTTAAATTTACAAGAATTAAAAAGCCAATGATCTTATAAAAATTTAAAAACTACCAGAAACAAAAATCATCAGGGTGATACCAAACCAAACTAATAAGTGACTCTTAATTTTTTAAGGACTATGTTCATTGAAACCTACTTTTTTGTTGTTAGACTTACTGGGGTGACATTGATTAACAAGAATTACATAGGTTCCAGGTATACAATTCTACAGTTCCTCATCTACATGTTGCATTATGTCAACAGTTTAGTGGTTATCTGAGGGTAAGGGGAGAGGGAATTGGAGAGTAGGAAGGGGAAGTCAAATATATGGTGATGGAAAGAGAACTGACAATGGGTGGTGAGCATATAATGAAACCTGCTTTTAAGATGATCTTTTAAAAAGATGATTTTGGGGAAGAACCTATTTATAAAGAAAAATGTTCCATAAAATGAAAAATAACTTCCAAGGATAAATAAGCACCACTCATTAATGGCTAGAGCTATAATGTATAGTAAGTAATGCGATTATACAAGAATTTAGAGAATCAGTTGGCTCTCTCCTCCTTCCTGAATTATCTGATCAGTGAGGGTGTAGCTTTGTTGTATATTATTTATTTATATTTATTATCTCCATTTGTTTTAAATCATACTACATTTTTATGTACTTCATATTATATCTTGACTTTCTTACAAAGTTTTATATTTCCCCAAATATTCTATTGCCATTGTTTTCTTAATTAGAAGAGTCAGATTATCTTCATCTATTTAGCAATGAGCCATAGGTGTACTATTGTATTCCTAATCATGTAATTATTATAATTTGTAAATCGTACCCACATTCCTCTTGAAGATGTTCATTCCATACATGCTTTTTCACCCCGCTCAGGTGAAATGAAAACCTCTAAGTTTTAGCAATCCTGTCCTTCCACTCCATTTAGGCTTCATAGAAGATTAGGTTCAGGAGGTAAGAATTAGTAGGATTGTAAGACCTTAGGCAAGCCATTTTACCATTGTCATTCTCAGTTTCTACCACAAGAAAAAAATGAGAGTATTGGACTAGAAAGTGTATTCAAAGGTTATTATTATTACTATTATTATTGCTTATACAGAAACACACCTTTTTTACAAGTAGAAATGTATGCACAACCCAATAGATAAAACAGATGGAGCTGATATGTAAAATATGGAGCTATATGGTCCATTGAGGACTAGGAAGCACCACCCTACTTGACCTCCCCTTTTCCCCATATATGCTATTTACATATGCATTTGAACGATTTTTATTGAGTACATAGTATGTGTCAGGAACTCTTGTAGGTGCTAGAGATACTGAACAACAGAGTTTGGAAAAGATGAGCACAATTAACTCTTACGTGTCAGTTCAAGCTGGCCCCAGGACACCACTGGACATAAGGAAAAAAAAGAAAAATGAAAGATGACTATAAGTTTATTGTCCTTAGCAACTAGAGGGATGGTGTGGCCATCAAATAAGAAGTAGGTAGTAGGATATATGATTCTGAAGTTCAGAGAAGATATTTGGGGTAGATAAATGAATATTATGAATATGAGTGTCAAGAGCATGTAAATAGTATTTAAAGCTATGAAACTGGATGAGACCACCAAGAGACTGAGTATAAAATATATTGTAGAAGAGATTAAGTCCAGGGATGAAGCTCTGAGAAATCTGATGATTTAAGAGATTCATGAGGTGAGGAGGAATCAGCAGGGCAGACAGAGAAAGAACAGCCAGAGAGTTAAGAGAAAAACTTAGGTGAGTTTGATGTTCTAGAAGAAAGTAAAGGAAATGCTTCAGGTAGAAGTAATAATACACTGTGTCAAATGCTACTGGTAAGTCAAGAAAGATGAGGATTGAGAATTGACCATCAAGAAAATAGAGCCTGGAAGTTGCAACACTATTTTAGAATGATAGAACATCTTTCCTACATCAGATCGCTTCATGGAGTCCATTTGCATGTGATCCATGAGAAGGATGTTTTGTTTTTGTTTTTGTTTTTGCTGCCAGATCATCTTAGCTGACCTCCCTGATGCTGGCCACCCTCTGTAATATATCACCTGCTACCATAATCTTGCCTAAGGCATTTATCTGCAACAATTAACTTCCTTCTATTATCTGTGCCTGTGTTCAATACCGCCCGTAAACTTGGGCAAACTGAGCACCTGCTCTAGGCCTTTAGTCCCAGGCCACACAAGGGGCCCAGTGCTTTAGAATACCTTCCTCAAAAATTTCAAAGAGGCCCTCTGGTAGCTGCGACTGGCTGGGGCCAGCATTCTCTTCTGGGAGGTCCACTCCTGGACCAGACCAAGGGTGAATATTCTTTCTTCTCTTCTCACTCTGCTCAAAGGTCCCTTGCCTATCTTTTCCATTGGTGGCAGTGTGTGGTGTGAAGAGGTGGAGTTGAGATTGAGAGAAATAATGATCTAGAAATGCTGTGATTATGGAATGAAGGCTTCAAGAAAAGACATTGTTGACGTATGTATTTATTATGATCAGAAAATTATTGTTCACATTTCCCTTCTTATTCTGGGTAAGATCTTTGCATGTATGGTCATCATTAATGAAGCATAGTACCAACCTATGAGAGAGGCACTGGAAGCCAATATTCACAGGCAGCATGATGAACATGCAGGATCATGAAAATGATGTAACTACCATTAAATAAAAGGCATTAGGGAACTACAGAGGCAAGAAGATCTACATTATTTCAATACAAAGAGGTTTTGGAGAGTCATGGAATTGTGAATAATAATAGTGTTACCTTTTTCTCCTGGTGGTAAATATGAAATTATCAAGGAATGGCACATTTGACAATAACAAACATGAAGATATAGTTCCTGGATCTGAACAAAACAAGATGGTGCCTAGATAACACAAAGAATCTTCATATGCTTTGATTGGGCAATAAAGAAATATGCAAGTGCCTCTTCTCTACCCATAATTCTAAATACTCATCATTAAATCAAACAGGCCCATGAACTTTGTCATACATTTTAAAAATCAAACTGTTTATATTTGCTTAGGGTCCCACATACCCAAGGGAGACCCTGTCTTTTGCCCCATTGACCCATTCCCACAGGTCATATTAGCTATCGATCCCCTATACCTGCCAATGCCAAATAAGTTTGGAACATTTGCCTTGACAGTCTGTCTTAAATTGGAAAATGTTATGACTCACAGTGTAAATTTAGTTTTGGATGCATTGTTTTCTTGAGAGTTCTAAGATAGGAGTATCTAATTGCTTCACCATCTCTTTCTAAGCTTATCACCTATTAAAGCAGCCCTAGCTCTTGAAAGGATCTTACTTCAATTGAGGTCTGGTTAGACCTTTCCAAATCAAAGTACCTTTACTAAGTGCTCATATATGTAACACAAATTCTCTTGAAAACCAGTTTGTATAATGCAATATACTCATATAATTACTCCTAGAAGACCTGCTAAACAAACATATTAACCACAGTCTAAGAATGGGAACAATTTAAATGTATAATTGTAGGTGAAATGGTTAAGCTTGGTATATTTACTTGATAGAATATTATTCCACCATTTCATAAAATATGTCAGCAAATTCTTTGGTGGTCTTGATATTAAAAGGTGGAGTCTAATTTCTTTCCCCTTGAATATGGGCTGGCCTCAAGGACTCACTTCTAATGAATAGAAAGTGATGGAAGTCATGTTGCATAACTTCTGAAGCTAGATCATAGAAGACAGTACAGCTTCCATCTGGCTCACTTCCATGGGAAGCTCACCCTTGGGATCCAGTTACCATGTTTTTAGGAAGTCCAAACAACATGGAGAGATCACATGTTATGTTTCTGCTGACAGCCCAAACTGAGGTCCCAGCCAACAGTCAGCATCAGCTGAGAGACATGCAAGTGAACAAGTCAGATTATTCTAGCCCTCAGCATTTGAAATGCCTGTTAATGCTGAGAAGACCAGAGTTCAGCTGTTCCTGACAAGCCTTGTCCAAATTGCAGATTTTTGATCCACATTTCTCTTCTTGTTTCAAGCCACTAAGTTTTGGGATGATTTGTTATATAGCCATAGACAACTGGAACAGACTATATAAAAATAGAAAAAACAAAACTTAGGTTATATTCGGTGAAAAAAATTCAGTGATCAATATATAATTATACCTATCTAAATTATCTGTGCATAATCCAAAGACTGGGAGAAAATAGCTAAATGCTAACAGGGTTTGTGTGAGGATCATGATGCCTACAAATGCTTTCTCCCATTTCTGTTTTCCAAAATGTCACATACATATATGGAAAAAATAACTGCGAAGCTCATTTGTTACCTTTTTCTGAATTTTTCTGGTTTCAAGTAAGTATTTAAGGAACCATTAAAATAGTGAGCTTTCTTCCTGAAGGCTGACTCAGTCTCTTCATTGTATGCCAAAACATCGCCAGCAGCTTTTATTGTTGATCAACCAAGCATTCATTGAATGCAAGGCAGACGTGATTGAAACGTATTCATTTATCATAAATTAAAGATCTTAATTGGAAACAGACACCCAATGCAGACATCGCCCATCTGCTGTTGGTAATGTTGACATTAAAAATGTCAGAACAGTGAAACTCACTAATTGCATATTCTGGGGACCATAAAACCATTAACTTCCATCTGAAAAGGTTCAATCAGCTCTCACATTTTGATTGCAGGACAATATGGCCCTGCACACGCCTACAGATGACACTAGGAATTTTCTAAGAAAGAAATAGTAAGAAACCAAAATCTGTTTTCTAAAGCTCCTTCACCTCCTCTCATCAACGAGTTCAAAGGAATGCTTACTGAAAACTGATCAAATTCGGAGCAAGGAGAATAAGTTCTATGGAATAAGTCCTCTGTACTACAAAGCTTCTGAACTTACATGCCCTAGCCATGAAAACAGAAACATTTCTAGCAATAATTATGAAAGTTTATCCTTGCATTGAAATTCCTCTAGGTCTTTAGAGCAGGTCTAATCAAAGTGTGGTTCCTTTGGCCAGCAGCAGCAACATCACCTAGAAAGTTGCCACAAATGCAGAATCTGACCCCGACTCCAGATTCCTGTGTCAGGGTCTCTGGCGGGTTCCAGGCACCTGCATGTTTACTAGCTCTGAATGGGATTCTGATGTTCACTCAAGTTTGAGAAACATGGTCCTAGATCACTGTCACACCAAAATATATCTCCAAGTTTTGGACCTTAGGGTACCACCAAGAGGTTCATACCTGTTTTTTAACACCTTTGCCCCATCCCCCACCCCACTCCTCGGTGCTCCCTGCCCCACCAAAATGCTACCATTGTGTGGGGCCAAGCAGTGTGATGAATACAATAGGATTGTTTGTCTGCAGGCAAAATTCTGATGAGAGTCAGAAATGCTTTTGTTTTCCTCTACTCCTTCCTTTTCACGCCACTTCTACCTAGATGAATTCCTTCAGGCATCAGGTTTCTTTGTTTGTCGGTGTGTTTTTGTCCTACAAAGCAAGATGATACCCAATTCTATCTGAACCACTGACAAACTCTGTCCTCAGTCTCTTTTTCTCAGTGTCCTCCTTACAAAATGATAATAATCAGTTTGTTAAAGTTTTGGTAAAGAAAGATTCAGATAAGTTGTATTTCAAATTAACTTTACTGAGGACTAATTTGCATACAATAAAATTTGCCAATTTAAGTGCACAGTTTGGCGAATTTGGGCATATTTTTACACTCATATAACCACCATGCAATCAAGTTATGCTCGAATAACATTTTTATCACCTCACAGTTTCCTCATGCCCTTTTGCAGTCAATCCTCTCTTGGCTCCAGGTAACTACTGATCTACTCTCTTTTTATAGATTTCATTCCCCTTTTCTGGCATTTCAGGTAAATGGAACATGCAGTATATAGCCTTTTGTGTCTGGCTCCTTTCACTTAGTGCAGCAGTTCTCAACCTGTGGGTCGCGACCCCTTGGAACTGTATTAAAGGGTTGCAGCATTAGGAAGGTTGAGAGCCATTGACTTAATGTATGTTTTTGAGATCTATCCATGTTGTTCCTTTCTTTCGTTGTGTAGTATTTCATTACATGTATATTACCATGATTTCTTTATCCATTCACATTCACCTGTTGATGGACATTTGGGTTGTGCACAGATTTTTGGCTATCATGTATACAGTTGTGAACATTCACGTACAGAATGTCTAGGATTTTCAGGTGGGAATTAAAATACACCTGGACTGACATCTGAATTATACACCGTATGTCCCAATGGTAAATGATACAAAATAATGATGATAATAGAGCAAGTCATTTAGATTCAAACACGGGAATGAAGAGTTGAATTTGGTATATATAAAGATCACTGCTCTTTCTGGCAACACATCTCATTTGCTGTTCTGTTTTACATTTAAAAAAGACACAGATCTATATAGGTTCCTTAGCATTATACTGTTGATTTATTTGAATAGAGTAGAAGACACTTCTACCTTAACTTTCCACTGCCTTGATGCATCTGTGTTTTGCTAGCACGATGTTCAAATATTAATGTAGCCCCTGTGGCAAGCATATAGAAGTCCAAATGAAATGTCAAAGGTTACTAATGACTTTTGAACAAACCCTGTTCAAGTGGGCTGGTTTCATTTGTAAAAAACATGCCCCACCCCACAAGCTATCAGATAGTTTATTTTGTGAATGTATACAGTTGGCCTGCAGAATATCCTTTTCAATTTACCAACACTGAGCCATAAAAGTTGTCATTATGTAGAGACTTTGAAAACATTAGTTCAATTTATTCACTTTTTTATTATGTGCCTAATTTTTTTACATCACACTCCCAACCATGAGCGCTTGCTTTCAAGCATTATGCACTTTAGGAAGAGGTCTATAAAATTAGATATTTTTCTTTTTTAATAAAATTTTTGTTGTAAAATACAGCAGTGCTTAAAGCATCTAACAGTCCTAGGGAAAGCTGCATCAATCTCCAGGATTTGGGGATTGATAGAGTGATCAATCTGAATTAATTACTAGCTTCGTTTCTTCATTGACTTATTCCAAGTAGATTATTTTAGCTTGGGATCCTTCCAAAAGCAAACCCTGCATCCAGGGTTCCAGTGCAGGTAGTTTGTTTGGAAGGTGATTCCAGGAAGCTTTGGTAGAAAAACAAGAATCGAAACAGGGAAGGGAAGGAAACCAATGAGAATGCTTTATCAAATACATTGTCACTGTCAGCGACTGGGCCTCAATTCCACTAAGGCACCCCAGGAGACAATGTAGAACAAGCTACTTCCTACCTGACCCTCAAAGGGCAAGGAGATTGGGGTATTTAGTTTCCATCCCATGCCCTCAACATGCTCTACAACAGTGTGTGCCAAGGAGATATGGTTTGAGCTCCAATAGCATCTTCCACAGAGCTCATTTTCTGCTGTTCAAGTTTTTTTTAACCCATTTCAAAGTGATCATGTAAAATAGTCAGTCACCCTCTACATTTTATCACACATATTTTTTCTCAAGCATCACTCACCACTCATGAAGTATTGATCTTGCTAAATAGGCATATAATAATTTTTGGCTATGAGTGATACTTAATTCTAAAGAATTTCCTTTAACATCTGATTTTCACAATGCATAACAAGCATCCCAAATGTAACCAAATATTTCTTATATCATATTTCCCCAGTGGAGAAACTATATAGTATCATTTGAGAAAATTATTCAAGCATTAATTCTAAACTGTTTCATAGATGACTGATCAGCTCTATTCGAGATTTTATTTCTAAACAAGAGTATAAATCACTATTTTTTAGCACAAGAATTCTTTGTAAGGTCTAGGATCTATACCAGAAACACAATTTGAAAATATGCAGTTCTGTAAAATTAGGAGAAAAAATAAAACATCATAGTAACACAAATACACTGGGATAATAAATATGGAACTGCATACACAATTTAACACAGAGCTTTCAGGAGAAAACCACTACCAAGAAACAACTTTCATTCCCAATCTTTCTATTTTTACCACTCAAAGTGTCAACTATTTTAAGGACAGGGTTTTATGAAAGAAGTATTTGTGAGATTGACTGAAAAAGAGATGAGGTCAGCAATTTACAACATATCCATGCTCTCAACATACTCCATCCTCAGCTAACCTAAATATCTGGGAGTAAACAAAATGGTAAATAATATCAAAATGCACTGCAACGTGATCCTGCACATGTTTCTGTCAACCTTAATGCAAGACCTCAGGAAGCCAAGAATGAATGTTGGAATTTCTGCCAAAGATCCTTTGCTGCAGGTTATTTCTCTGTAATCCTGACCTATGAGATTTCTTCTTAATAATCACTTTTGTGTTTGTATGAACAATTTTCCCTTTAGTGTTTTTTGCTTTTGTTATCTTTGTATTAACATACATATAAATGTCAGCACATCTTCAGCACAGTCAAATTATTTACTGCTCTGTCAACAGTTCCCAAACAGATCTGGAAATCCTTGTGTCTCCACATCATAACAGAACACACGAGGTCTGACAATCAAGTTCGTGAACTTGCCACAGTGTACTTACATTGGCAGCACCATACAAACAATTCAGCAAGGATTCATAACCTTGGTGTATCTGTGTCTCACAGCTGTGTTCCTGTTGATGTGTGGCAGTGTCTTGCTGAGTGCTGTTCATTACTGTTGTTGTGTGTTTTATGTGCTATTGCAAGAATGTCAGAGCTTGAATTAGAGAAACAAACAAACATTAAATTTCCTGTTAAACTTGGCAAGACTGAAAGTGAAATCAGGGATAGGTTAGTCCAGGTTTATGGGGATAATGCCATGAAGAAAATGGCAGTGTACAAATGGATTAAATGTTTTACTGAGGGGAGAAAAAGCATCACTGATGAAGAGAGGTCAGGGTGGCCAGGAATGAGCAGAACTGACAAAAACATTGTAAAAATTCATCGAATTGTGCGTCAAAATCATTGGCTGATTGTGAGAAGTATAGCAGACCAAATAAACATCGATAAACTGGAAAATCTTAACTGAAAATCTTGGCATGAGAAAGGTGTGTACAAAAGGTACCTGAAGGAGCTCACTGGTGAACAAAAGCAAAGGAAAGTTGAACTTTGCCAAGATGTTTTGGAGAGGCAAGACAAAGTTTTGGTCATGTTATCACTGGTGATGAAACATGGGTATACCAATATGACCCCGATAAACAGTGTCCAAGTGCACAATGGAAGTCAGCCAATTCTCCATGACTGAAGAACTTCCATCAGTTCAAATTGAGAGTCAAAATGATGTTTTGATATCAGAGGGACTGCTCATTATGAATTTGTACCAACTGGACAAATAATTAACCAAGTTTGCTATTTGGAAGTGCTGAAAAGGCTGCATGGAAAAGTTAGATGAAAATGACCTGAAACTTTTGCCAACAACTCATGGATCTTGAGTCATGACAGTGCACCAGCTCACATGGCACTGTCTGTGAGGGAGTTTTTAGCCAGTACACAAGTAACTGTATTGGAACACCCTCTCTACTCACCTGATCTGGCCCCCAATGACTTTTTTCTTTACCTGAAGATAAAGAAACTATTGAAAGGAAGACAATTCGATGACATTCTGATGGCCATTCCAGAAAAAGAGTTCCAAAATTGCTTTGAAGGGTGAACTAGGTCTTGGCATCAGTGCACAGCTTCCCAAGGGGAGTACTTCGAAGTTGACCATAGTGATACTCAGCAATGAGGTGTGTAGTACTTTCTCTAGGATGAGTTGATTAACTTAATTGTCAGATTGCATATATATACATATACACACACAGACATATATGTGTGTGTGTGTGTGTGTGTGTGTGTGTGTGTGTGTATTAAAACATCTTTTCAATACTTATGATTCCAACATTTGTGGTTTCAAACAAGGACATGTTTTGTTTTGTTTTTTCTACTCCTATGCACTTTTGCAACTCGCTTGTGATGTAGGGATCTGGTCTTCTGTTAGAGTGGAAATAGAGATAAGCCCTTAACAACAAGCCCTTAAATGTTCTTAAGAGAATAACAATGTGTCCCTCCTTATGCCATCATCTGTTACCTAAAGGGTTTGACTCCAAAGGAAAAAAAAAGAAAAAAGCAAGCAGCTGTGAGTTTTTTTAATGAAGAACAAGCTAAAGGTTCATTTAAAACATCTAACATAAGATATCTATATTAATTTGTATCATCATAAACATGCCTGAACTCTATCACTTCGACTGGCAACAGATTTTCCTTCATTCAAATTATGGATGATGTCATAGTCTCCTAAGATCATGACTTACTGATATCCCATTTTTTCACCCACAGGGAAGTCATAATTGATTTAAACTCCAAACAGAGTCTCATTTTTAGGATCTGTTTTTGGGGGATATCCCTAGACCAAGAATTGTACCAGACAGGGAACTATCATAAAATGGAAACCATGCTAGATATTTCAAACAGGAGAAATTTATTTGGGGAAGTTTATCATAGAGATGATCAAAGATCTAAAGAGCCAAACAGGAGACAAGGAGCTAATCCAGAGATTGGTCACTACCAATCCAATAATTGGAGGGAGAACAGAGAAGGTGGAATTACCAGAGCCCAGGAGTCAGAGAAACAAAGTGGAAACTAACCAGGGCATACCTCTCCAGAGGAAGCCGGAAACAGTGAGGGAGAGTCTGTCAGGACCTAGAGCCATGAAAGAGATACATCTGCTACTGGAGACACTGACCGAAACAGAGAAAGAGAGGCAAATGTTCTCTTGCTTCACCCCTCCTCCTAATTACTCCACCAGTGCCTCCACTGGTTTATCATGCTTGGAAGCTAGTTGACAGGGAAGTCTGGAATATGTGGTTCCCTGATCTACACGGAAAGGCATAAAGGGGCAGGGAATGGCTCTGAGAGTGAAAAGTCAAATAACTGGCATGGCAACCTGCACACACACACACACACACACACACACACACACACGGCCCTTTGAAAGAGCAGTTAATATTTACTATCCTTTGATATTTTGCAAATTCTGCTGTTGGTTTCCTTAGCAATATCTGTACATTGGTGCATTTATGTATTTGAGAATATTTTGCCAAAATGAAGAGGGGGGAAGTATGTGGTGTTTGTGTTTGTATATGTGTGTGTATGTATATATAATCACACATATATGTCATATATATTTCTGCAGTGTTTAGGGGAGAGCAATTTAAGCAAATGTATGTGTGGCTATTTATTTCATAAATATATATCAAGGAACTATTGTGTGTCACTGATATTATATATATATTTGCACATATATATATTTGTATATATATTTTATGTATATATATAAATATACATATTTCTGTATAGTATGTAAACATATATTTATATATTGTATATATATTTATATGTAGCATATATACAAATATATACATTTTCTTTTCAAAAAGGAGGTATAACCTAGAAAGAAAAAACAGGAGTAAAAACCAGAAACTGGACTTTAATTTCTAGAACTGCCCTTAATTTTGTGGGTAATGGATTAGCCTTTCTTTAAAAATCCATCTGTGTATGGTAGCTCCACAATTATATTACATGGTATCCAGAAATACAAAGACATATTTTGTACCTTTTTTACAGATGAGAGCTATCTACTTAACTAATGATTTTGACTGAGATCTTTGTTTATTGTTAGGCTGGTCTCCCCCACACACCTTCTCAGAGGGCTGTTATAGCTCATTTTTATCCTCTTCTTTCTGTAAACTGGGTTTTTCTGGGATGAATCACTGTTGAGTTGTCTGTTTTTAGCCCCAGAGCTTTTTCTTTGGCTTTACTTTCTTTCCACACAGTATCACCATTTAATCAGAATAGACAGAACTGACAAGTTTTACTTTTTAAAAAATATAATAATATACAGAGAAGGCTACCAATAATTCATTAAATGTGTCACGTTCTAGCAGCTTAAAAGATTATCTGTCCATATGGCAAAGTCTCTTTCTCTTTTTCTTAGATGCTTCCTGCTTCTTCACTGGACCTTGACTTTAATAGATTGGCAGTAATGATTTCCCAGTTTCCGTGACTTAATTTCTTCTAATATGGTCAACTCTTGAAGTCAAATTCTCAATGCTCTCAGCACATAAGAATAGTGGTCTTGCCACTATCACTTTAAAACCACTAAGTCCTTGATGAAGTTAAGGAGATGGATAGACAGATAAAAAAACTGGTTAGTAAATACAGATGCAACAATAATTGTAATAAACTTGAAGAGAGCTCTGTTAAATGAAGAATTTGTGAAAACGTTGCAGTTTGATGGCTCGTTGCTTTTATATTATACATAGATTTATATAGAGCTCACTAAAAATGTTAACTGAAAGTTCTACAATTGGCCATTGAAAGCTGTATATGATTTTACAGTGGAGGAGGGAAAAGTACTTTCTGCAAGGCACTGGGAGGGTAACTTAAGCAAAGGCCCGAGCATTTATTTATTCTTTCCATAAATATATATTGAGCACCTACTAGGTATCATTGACATTGTGTCAGGCAATTGGGACACCTCTATAAGAAAGACAAACGTAGCCCTCTGCTTTATTTACTTCTGCCGAGTAAAAAAATTTCACAGCTTAAAGCAATCATTTTATTATGCTCATGGATTCTGTGGGTCAGGAATTCTGACAGGAGCACAGTAGAGATAGCTTGTCTTTGCTTCATGATGTCTGGGACCTCATCTGGGAAGTTTCGATGGCTGGAGGAAAATCAGTGGCTAAGACTGGAATCATCAAAAGCATTTTCCTTCATATTTCTAGCATCTAGTTGGAATGATACAAAGACTAGTATTAGCAACTGAGACACCTACATGTGACCTTTCCATGTGCCTTGGCTTCCTCACAGTACAGGTGCTTCAAGATAGTTGAAATTTCTACATGGTACCTCAGGGTTCACGGTGAAGCGTTCCAGTGAACAGGAAAAAGTTACATTGCCTTCTCTAACTTAGCCCCAGAAGTCACTCAGTGTCACTTCTAATTCTACTGGCCAAAGCAGTCATAGACCTACTCCCATTGAAAGGGAGAGGAAGTAACTTCCACCTCTTGATGGGGAAGTCACAAGGGCACATTATAGAAAACTGTGTGGGATATTTTAGTAACCATTTTTGGAAAACATAATCTACCATAGACTCATCCTCACAGAGTTAGAACTATTGGAGGATGCATTTATTCATAAAATAATAATACAAATGAGTCGACTGAATGTGAAGAAAGGAGTGTGGTTATAAAACTGCAGATAACAGGAATATGACCCAAAATGAAGATTGTGCAAAGTTTCCCTGAGGAACCAACCCTTGATGAGTAAAAATTAACCAGGATAGGTGTTTAGAGATTAGATGGAGTGAAAACAGAATTTCAAATGTAGGTAACACATGCAAAGGTCCTGTGGCAGAAGAGACTATGGCTTGTACAAGGACCTGAAAGAAGGCTCAGGTAATTGAAGCACAAAGGAGAGAATGTGAGATGAGATGGGGCTAGAAAAAAGGCAGGAAAATGGTCAGATATATCAGCCATGTAAAGGAGCTTGGTTTTTATCCTAAAGACAATGGTAACCTTCTAAAAGATTTTAATAAAGGGAGTAACAAGGTCAGATTTAGCTTTTAAAAAGCTCAATCTGCTTTAAATGTGGAGAATGAATTAAAAAGAGGTGGGAATTCAGAAAGAAGCAGAGACAAGTTAGAAAAGTTGATCCAAGCAAGAGACGACAGCTGTTTGGCCTAGATTTGTCACAGGGTAAATGGAGAGAATTGAAACCATTCAAGGGACATTAAAAGGCCAAATTCGTGCACAACATGAAGAAAACTGATGCCACACACAGGTAAAGCACATAGCAAAAGGCCATTTGGTTGGGGGAGATCAAGAGTTTGATGTTGGGCAGGTTGAACTTAAGAGGCATCTGAACATCCAGTGAAGATGTTGAGTAGAGAGCTGGATGCTCAGAGGAGGCATCTGATTTGGAGATATAAATTTAGAAGTCATCTACTGAAGTCATGGGCATGGCAGACATCAAATCTGTCATCTGGTTGAAACATGTGTTGGAAGCCTGACAGTTTTGACTGCTTAAGACATGTAAGGGACTCTTTCTTCCTTCCTCTCTCACCCCAAGTGAACCATTTGGATACATGGAAATTGATATCCAGACTGATCTAGCTCAGTCTTCTTATTTCTCAGACGAACAAATAAATTTAGCAACAGAAGTAGCTGAGATGAAACTTTAGCCTAGGATTCCTGACTACTACCTTAGCAAGTCACTGCTCTAGGTACCCAGAGAATTACTACAAGCTTATGTCTTTTGTTATCCTATAGTAGAAAAAAAAAAGCTCAATTACCTGTTTATCTGAAACTACATAGAAAGAAATGGACCTTCTCTACAATCTTACTAAAATCATTGCAGAAACTGTATTTACAAGATTGACCTAAAAAGATCAGTCTTTTATAATACATTGATGCAAAGCAATGGTCAGACAAACTTTCTAATTTCAGAGATGTGAGACACTAAATAAGCCATTTCCTTTCTTGGTGATATGATGGGTTTCCCTTCCCATTCACTGTATCTGAGACAGCTGTGAGTACTCTTCTGAATGTTTCAATTTCAGTTACATCCTAACCAATAATGTCAATCTCAGATATCATTGGCTCCTATTATTATTTATTTAAGACAGTCCTGACTAAATACAATAGGTTTCCATGCTTTAACTTCATCAATACTGATCTGAAACATTTTGTTGAGGAATAATGTTTTACCAAATGGCTTTACATCTTTACAAAATAGACCACAGTTGAATTCCTGACCAAGTTATCTTCATCATTAGAATGTGTTCTGACAATGCATTAAAGAGTGGATTGTTTTGGTGGTCCCCAAAGTTTGGTGTGAGGATCACTGGTGATCCATAATGGTCCTTAAAGGTTTATTGCATGACTGTTCTGTAACTTAACAATGACTGTATGTTTATTTTCTTAGACAATCCTTAGTCTCTTTAATGGATGATCATGTACCAGCTACTCCCCAATCCTTGCACACATATAAAGGTCATGGCTAATTGGACAATTACTTAGCAACTGATCTTAGAGGAGCCAGTATAAAGTGATTAGTGTCATATGCCCAGGTGACCATACATCCCAATT
Source organism: Lyroderma lyra (assembly GCA_004026885.1). Classification (NCBI taxonomy): domain Eukaryota; kingdom Metazoa; phylum Chordata; class Mammalia; order Chiroptera; family Megadermatidae; genus Lyroderma; species Lyroderma lyra. The sequence goes on from PVJL010003519.1 coordinate 106,363, forward strand.
TGCCCAGAACAGTTTTGGTTTGTACCTATTTTTCCTGGATTAATTATTAACAGTGCCTCTTTTACTCCCATAGAAGTGTCCTGGATTGGATGATGCCTAACTGTGCATCACTAAACTATTGTAATTAGCTCTGCTCAAAGATTGAGTATATTAGAATTTTACTATCCACCATTTGAATAGAAAAATGAAATTAGACTCCTATGATTAACAGTGAAGCCTGGAACTGAAAATTCATGAAGTAGAGAGAAGTGGGAGGGTCATGATAGGCCAAGAGTGAGTCAACATTATGAGTAATTCAAATTGATGAATAAGTAGGAGCTTCAAAGTTGAGAAAAGATCTGCAGAATAGAGATTGAGAAATTAGTTTGGAGGGGAGAGAAGAGACTCACAGAGAAAACCAGCGTGTTTTATATAATGGTGGAATCACATAGTGAATACTCATGAGATCCCAATGCTGAACCTATTTGGCATGAGACTAATTCCAGTGCCAGCTAGTTTTTGAATTCCTATGAGATCATTTTTTCCTTACTGATTATCCTAGTTTAACTTTTCCTAAAAGCAAACCTTAGGATAAGGATTTCAATGCAGGTAGTTTATTTGGGAAGTGGTCCCAGGAAGCACTGGTAGGGGGGTGGGGTCTTGGGACAGGGAAGGGAAGGAACCAAATACAGATATGTTCATTAGTATATTACTGTATAGACAGCTGAGGCTCAATCGTGCTGGAGACCCCTGGAAGATAGCTCTGTATCTGATAGGTTGCTTGCCTCCATCCCTTTTAGTTATTTTTCTGGAGTCGTCTGCTGTTCTTTCATTTGAGACATATTTTTCTGTTGCCTCATTTTGGATCCCTCTCTGTTTGTTTCTATGTAGATCTGCCATATCTCCCCATATTGCTGGGTAGCCTTATGTAGTAAGCAGCCTGTGGGGCTCTGGCACAGTCTCCCTTGTCACTTGCACTGGGTGCTCTTGTAGATTCTGGTTTGGTGTCCATGCTGTGCTTGGAGATACTCAGCAAAAATCTCAGAACACACGGATGCTGGTCACTGCCCACCTGGGGCCTGAGGACTCCATAGTTTTCCAAAAGAGATTGCAACGCAGATGGGGCTGGCTGCTCACCAGAGAGAGTGCCTTTGGCATTGGCAGAGTTGGGTGGGGCAGGGTCACAGTTAGTCAGCAGGGTGGACTGAGTGGAGCTCACCAGACCAATTAGATTCAGATTGGCTGTATGGGGGTGGGTGCAACACAGGAAAGATGGCGCCCACCAGCCAGCTGCACAGGAGGAAGACCCCACTCGGGGAAAGTGGTGACTGTCCTCCAGCTTTTGCCCCAAAGCCACACACTTCAGTCTGTCGCCCATATGCCTCCAATGTCCCCCGAGTCACTGTTCCTCTGCCGGACAGAGCACAAGGTGAGTGCCTGCAAGTAACTGAGTCTGTACAGCCATTGTAAGAGGACGTCTGGGTTTCCCACAGCCTTCCATCCTACCCAAACAGAATCCCCACTGTTTTTCACAGCCAGATGTGAGGCTCCTCTTCCCAGTACCAGTACTCTGGACTGGGGAGGCTGGTATGGGACTGGGGTCCCTCGCTCCTCCTAGGGGGAACCTCCACAGCTGAGATACCCCTCCTGATTCTCAACTGCCACACGGAGGTTTGGGGCAGCCCATTTGACATCTCTGGTCCTCCTACCAGTCTCGACATGGCTTCTTTGTTATTAAACTTGGCTTCTCCTTAGTTATAAAATTTCAGTTCAGCTAGACTTCAGATAGTTCTTTAGGTTGGTTGTTCTGTAACTTAGTTGTAATCTTAATGTGTAAGACAAGTAAGACTTTGGACTAGGAAAAATTAGGCACCAAATTAGGCATAGTGTTTACCTACTCTGCCATCTTCCAAAGTCTTTTCTTTTTGTTTTTTCCCCACTTTTATTGAGGTATTATTGACAAATAGTAATGTATGCAAATTTAAGGTATACATTATGATTTGATATACATATATAGGGAAATGATTATTATAATAAGATTAGTTAACAACTTCATCACCTCACATAACTACCATTTTTATGATGATAACATTTAAGATCTACTTTATTAACAACATTCAAGTAGATTATACAGTATTCTTAATGACAGTAACCATATTGTACATTAGATCCCCAGAACTTATTGATCTCACAACTGGAAGTTTGTACCATTTGACCAGTATCTCCTATATATCCCATATCCCCCAGCCCCTGGTAACCACCATTCTACTGTTTCTAAGAGTTCAGCTTTTTAAGATGCCACATGTAAGTGAGATCATATAGTATTTGTCTTTCCCCATCTGACTTCCTGACTTACCATAATGCCCTCAAGGTGTTGCTGGAAAATGGGGTCTCCTCGTCGGTGTGGTGTCCAAAACCTTGGTATCTCAAGCAAAGAATTGAACGAAACACACACCAGAGTGTAGAGATGAAACAAGAGATAGTTTATTGAAAAAGAAGTACACTCCAAAGAGGCAGGAGTGGGCCTAAGCAAGAAGGAGAGTGGCTCAAGGGCCTCCAATGGCAAAGGGAAGGTACACTCCTAAGAAGTAGGAGCGGGCTCGAGCAGGAATATGGCTCAAGAGCCTCCAATGGCAAGGGGAAAAAGTACACTCCTAAGAAGTAGGAGTGAACTCGAGCAGGAAAATAGCTCAAGAGCACTTATTAATGAGGCTTTGGTACTTTTATTTTCTTTGCCTGTAAGGGTTATGCCCATCTGGGTGTGGAGCCTCTTGATTGACAAGTCTGATTGACATGGGGCCTATTACATAACCCCTTCTAACTGTACACGTTCTTTCCCAGAGTTCAGTCTGTCCTAATGACATTAATGAACTTCTGGGCACATGTATGACGTTACAATGATGGTATAATGAGGCCCAGGTGAGATGAAGGTCATTGTAACTCTTACTGCGCAGGTGTTAGGAACTGGCTCAAACTGGTGGGCTTCTTGAGCCCTCTAACTTCCTTGTATTTGCCTGAAACTTCCTCCTGTGGTTGCTCAACTTGGGACAGGGATTACTAGTGAAAGAGTCATATCAAGACAGTGACTGTTCTAGCAGGGCAAGTCACATGGGAGGGGTCCCGAGATCCGCCCCCCCATTCTGTCTGCCTTCCTCACATTTTCTTGAGAGACATGATCCCCACAAATCTCTATGGGAAGCTGAAGGGCTGGAGGTCTCATCTTCCATATCTGCTTCCTGCTGAGGATGGTCATTGTCCCTACCTATTGGGGATCCATAGAGCTCTCACCCTTATCTGATCTGAAAGGGGAGGGGGTCCCGAGATCCGCCATGTTGACTTCTTTGGTCAAGGTGAGCTGGAAGCCTTGTTGCGGTATCATTTGTATCCTGATGGTCCCCAGATGAGGAGAAATTAATTCAGTTAATAGTTTTAAAAGCATTGGCCCAAGAAATAGGTCTCAAAGCCCCTGTCACTGGGTGGTTTTGAGATGGAAAGTCTGTTGGCCTTAGCTGGTCATTCAGGTGTTATCCCTGTCGAGGTCCACAGAGGCCTGGAAGGGGTGCGTGCCTGCAGTGACTGTAATCAGCAAGCTGGAGACATGAGTTACAGGTTTTGGAGTAATTATCTATGGGGGACAGTCTGTTGCTCAAGGTGAGGAGCCAGGGAAAATTGATCAAGAAGACAAGACTGGACTAGGAAAAAGGTGAAACTGAGAGCTAAAGAACAAGGAAAAGGAGTCTATAGTGAGGTACGGAAAGGGCTCCTTTGTTTGGCCCACATCAAAGGTCCATCCATGTTGTCACAATGTTGCGGAAAGCCTCTACCTTCTGCATCTTGCGGAAGGCTTGACCCGTCCACCTGTCGGAAAGACCCAGCTTCACTTGGAGCACTTGCACGTTCAGGTTGTTTATTTTACACCAGAGGGCTCAGAGGAGTTGTTTTCAAAGTCTGAGCCCCAAGCACAAGCAGATTGGAGTAATTTATATGCACAGGCTGGGACTGGTGGAGTGGGTATTCAAGGAGGAAAACGGAAGAAGAAAAGGGGAAGAGGAGAAAGGGAAAGAAAAGGGGAAGAACTGGGGGTGGGGGTGGGGTGATCTGTGAAGTAGGGGGGTGACAGTCCCCCTACAACAAAAGACAGGATTTTCTTTTGTTTATCACTGAATAATATTTCATTGTATATATAACCACATTTTCTTTATCCATTCATCCATCAATGGAAACTTAGGTTGTTTCTATGTCTTGGCTATTGTAAATAATGCTGCAGTGAACACAGGGATGCAGATATTTCTTTGAGACAGTGATTTCATTCCCATTGACTACATACCTAGAAATGAGATTGCTAGATCATGAGGTATTTCTACTTTTTTCCAGTTTTATTGGAATATAACTGACATATAGCACTGTATCAGTTTATGGAGAACAGCATAATGATTTCACACACACACACACACACACACACACATAGTGAAATGATTACTACAGTAAATGTAGTTAATATCCATTGTTTCATATAGATACAAAATAAAGGAAAAAATGTTTTTTCCTTGTGATGAGAACTATTGACATTTACTCTCTTAACAACTTTCAAATATACTATATAGCAGTGTTAACTATGGTCATCATGTTGTAGATTACATCCCCAGTACTTATTTATCTTAGAAGTGGAAGTTTGTACTATTAGACTACCTTCATTCAGTTCCTCCTCTCTTCACACCTTCTACCCAGCTTCTGACAACCACAAATCTGGTCTCTCTATCTGTGAGTTATTTTTTTAAATTTTATATTCCACATATAAATAAGACCACATACAGTATTTGTCTTTCTCTGTCTGACTTATTTCACTCATAATGCCATCAAGAAAAAGTTCCCTTTACTTCCTTGCCAGAACCTATCTCTTGACTTTTTGATGATGGCCATCCAGACAGGTGTGAGGTGGTATCTCACTGTGGTTTTGATTTGCATTTCCCTGGTGATTAGTGATGTTGAGTATCTTTTTGCATACATGTTGCCCATCTGTATGTCTTTAGGAAAATGTCTTTTCAGATCTTGTGTCCCTATTTCTAATCTGATTGTTTATTTTTTTGCTATTGATTCATATGAATCCCTTATATATGAGGGCCGTCCAGAAAAACTCCAGTCATAAATGCCTCTTTTTTAAATATTACATGACTGGATAATTTCCGGACAGCCCTTGCATTTTGGATATTAACCCCTTATCAGATAGATGATTTGCAAATATATTTTCCTATTACACAGGTTACCTTACCGTTTTATAGATTGTGTCTTCTGCTGTGAAGTAGCTTTTTACTTTTATGTAGTTATACTTGTTGATTTTTGCTTTTGTTTCTTGTACTTTTGGTGTCGCATAGGAAAAATGATCACCAAGACCAATGTCAAGGATTTTTCTCTATGTTTTTTTCTACTACTTTTACAGTTTCAGGTGTTTCAGTTAACACTTTAATTCATTTCAAGTTAATTTGTGTGAGTGTTGTAAGATAGGGGTCATTGTATTCTTCAGTTCTGGGATTTCTGTTTATTTTCTTTTAATGGCTTCTATGTCTTTGTTGAACTTCTCATTTTGTTTATGCATTGTTTTCCTAATTTCATTTAATTGACTCCATGTGTATTCTTATTGTTCACTGGATTTTTTTAAGAGGATTATTCTGAATTCTTTGTCAGGCTGTTCATAGATCTCCATTTCTTTAGGCTCCGCCATTGGAGTTTATCAGTTTCCCTTGGTGGTGTCATGTTTCCTTGATTATCATCATGGTCTTGCATTGCTATTTGCACATTTTAAGAAGTAGGCACCTCTTCCAGTCTTTGTAGACTGGCTTCAGTAGGCAAAACTCTTCCCCGGTCAACCTGTCCAGAGATTCTTGGTGGGCAATCTGGTGGCATACATGGGCAGGCTTGCTGCTGGAGTCCTTGGGTGGTCAGGTCTGGTGCCTGGGTCACCAGGTAGACAGGCCTGGTGCTTGGGAACATGGAGACCGTCCTGGTGCCTGGGTTCACTGGGATGAGCCTGACACTTGAATCTGCAGTGATGGGCCTGGGACCTGGGTCTGTGTGGGCAGATCTGGATCCTGGGTCCACAGGGACCAACCAGGCACAAGGACCACTGGGGTAGGCCCAGTGTCTTGGTGTCTGGGTCCAGTTTAGTACTGGGATGGTCCAGGTGCCTAGTTTTATGGTAGCTGGCCTGAAGGCTGAGCTTGTTGCTGGCACAGACCTCCGCGGTGAGGTGAAGTTGGGCGCTCACTTCACTCTCCTTCTCCTTTGCAGGGGTGTCTGAGCTTGGGGGAGGGGTGGTAGGGTGATGCAACTCTCTCCTTCCCTCCTCAGTGCACCCTTTCTTATTCCTACACTTCCCTCAGGAGCTATAATTCCTCATCTGGGATCCTAAATTCTTGTGAAGGTATTTCTATGTACAGATACTTGTTTCAATGGAAATTGCTGAGAGGGAACAGGCTCTAGAAATTTGTAGTTTGCTGCTGCCACTCCCTCTCTCTCCAAGTCATTTTCAAAGATTCAGCACGTCACAGAATGGTGAAGTTGAAAAAGCCCTTAGAAATTACCTAATGCAGCTTCTTCCTAGTGCAAAAATTTTCCCTACATCAATAAATCAATAGATCTTTTGGTTTTAAGTAACTAAAAATATTTATGTGGAGTATTCTTTTCTGAGCAGGGGGTTAGTTGAAATTTATTTATACTGACGTGCTTTGGTTAGAAATGAGATTTATGAAACTCTCAGTCAGGCTATTAAAATACATTAATATGTTCATCCAATTTTGACTCTTTTTTTTTCCTCAACACAGTTTATTCTTTTCACCTAAATCATATAGCATGATGTGGACATAAATAAGATTTAAATAAGATAAGTAGCCACTCATCTTGTCTTCTGAATAGGATGGTTGGAGTCTATTATTAAACTAATGGGACATTATTTGGGAATAATTAACCATTTTAAATCAAACCTTTCTTTAGAATTAATTTTGCTATACAACGAGCTAACAGCCACAATCATTTAGAATACTGAAAGCCATTTGACAAATATAACACAATAAAATATGCTTGCAGTAGGTGTTTATAAGCTAAATCAGTTCTAGTGAGTGATTAGGCTTTTATAGGAATTTTTTTTTCTTTGCTAAACCCCAGCTGTTGGCTTTTCTTCCCACAGGTGTTTTTTGGAGATATGCTTCTTCTTTTTAAAATTTGTGGTAAAATATACATAATCTAAAACTTACCACTTTAACCATTTTAAGTGTACACTTCAGTGACATTAGGTACATTCACATTGTTGTAAAACCATTAACACCATCCAAGTCCAGAACAATTTTTGTCTTTTTCAGAACTGTATCTTTACCCATTAAACAATCAATTCCTTTTCACCTCTACCCTGGCAAACACCATTCTACTTGCTTCTCTAGGAGTTTGACTAATCTAGGTACCACATATTAGTGGAATCATATAGTACTTGTCTTTTTGTGACTGATGTATTTGAAAATGTGCTTCTCAACTCTTCTAAATTCATTAAACTCGGTGCAAGATGTCAGGTGCTGCTGTTTTTCACTGGCGAATGCATATCTAATGTATAGTAGGCTCACTGATGGTTAGAAAATAATACCACATCTTTCATCTGCTGACCAAAAAAAAAAACCATTCCATTGTCCTTGCAGAAAAATTCACAGAAGGCCCATCCAGGTGCTTAGTATAAAAATAACAGTTGCCTCCAGCAACCTAACCTAGATTTTAAGTTATGTAAAATTAGTTACTTGGAAGGAAAATGCTGAATAAACACATTCTGGGGTGTGGCAATGTAGTTATCCTGTTCTGCCCCCCCTCCCCCAGGGCTATGTCCATCCCTCAAAAGATTCAGGAGCAAAATTTGGTTTCTGTTAAAAAAAAAACAAACAAAAAACCAAAAAAAAAAAAAATCCACCCTCCATTCCCTTGTCAGTGATTGGTCTGGAGGGAGGTGTGAGCCCCAGTTCTGGCCAGTGACTGAAGGCAGGTCAGCCACAGGCCTTCTAAGAAAGGATGTCTTGCTCCTAAAAAAGATCCTGCGAATATTAGTCCTTCTCCTTCCGCGTGCGTGTGAAGCCATCTTGTGACTGTGAGGAATGCTAGCCTGAGGTACAAAGCCATCATGCTGACGGTGGCAGAGCAAAAAGAGAGAAACCTTGGGGACTTGATGGTTTTAGTAACTCAGTGAATGAACTAACCCTGGAACAACCTTCTCTCAGGACTTCAGGTAGTGTGAAACAACAGTATTTCCTTGTTGTCTAAGCCAGTCGAGACGTAGCGGTCTGTTACTTGCAGATACTTAATTAGTAAAGGTCAATTGCCTGATGCCACAGGGTGGCCTCCCTTGGAAGCAAATTCTGAGATGGTGCCAACTTCAAGGAGGTTTCTTAAGCAGTGTGTGGTGGAAGAGAGTGAAAAGAAGCAGAACTGGGAAAAGTGCAGCTGGGAGGTAGGCCATGGTAGCCATGGGTGACTTCCTGGAGGGGTCCTTGTTAGGCTTAGATGGCCAGGCCTGTATACCACCATTTCCGTTAGCCATTGCAATGCATCCACCCTCAGAAGGCCATGGCCTGGGGTCTAGCAACTCTCAGCAGCTGCTGCAACCCCGAGGGGGCAATTGAAAGCTGTGGATAGAACTCTCAGCATCTGGAGCAAGAGTTCTTCAGTGAAAAAGGATCTGGATTGTGCACGAGAGTGCCCACCACACTTGATTTTGTGGAGCATTCAGAGATCAGGTACTTGTCCCAGGCCCAGAAAAAACACCCCTGAGACTCACTAGGTTTGCCTAACTTCTCATAGGTGTGACTTATGCTAGTGACAGTAGTCATGTATATTTGTTGTCTTTGACCTCATTTAACTTCCTTTTGCTTTATTGCCAAAGGCTAATAATTGAATTATTCATAAATATCCATACCTTACAACTAAGCAATTGTCCATTTGAGTTGAATTCAATCAAATCAGTTTGGTGTTTACTACACGTTGCTTTGACTTTCTGGCCAACCGGACTCCCTCTTGAAACTCCTTCATGGGCTTGCCACCCACCTCTGAGCCCCCCATCTTGGTTCTTATGTCATCTGTGTCTCCTCTTGATCTCTTGTCACAGATGCTCTATGAGGCATAGTGCTTGGCACCGACTTGATGCTCTCATCAGTACTTCCCTTACTGTGCATGCACTGCCCTTGGTTCTCACTCTCAAGCCTCCCAGGTTATCAGAAGATTTCCAGCCCTGGCTTTTAAACTGTACACCACACACTCTGTTTTCAGGGCCCCCCTAGACATCCCTGCAGGTCTGAACCACTTCTGACTTCATACAATCTAGAAAGAACTCATTGTCATTCACTGTAAAACAAGCTCTTCATCCCATCTTCTTAGTTCTACTGATTCTATCAGTTCTCAGTCACCGTCATTCAAAATATTGGATCCACATTTGGATGCTGGATGTGAGAGACAGGGTAGGGTTATTCATTTACTTAATTTGACTGATTCATCTTTATTTCTATTTTTTTTCTCTTTCTGGGTTCTTGCTCTTATTTTGATAATAATCTAAATATATCTCTGTGATAATACTTAGCATACTACATTCTCATTACTGTATGTATTTTTTACTTTTTTTCCTTACTAGACAGAAACTTTCTTGAAAACAAGAACTGTGTCATTCTTCTTTGGATTTCCAGTGTTTAGAACACACTTACCATATTCTAAGTACTCAATAAATGTTTTTGAAAGAAATAAATGACTTATTCTAGTTCAAGACTTCAGCAGCAGCCCCTTTGTAATCTCTGTAGATGTTACGGGTACCCCGTTTCACATTGCATCCACCCTCCTCTTTATTTCAGCTGCAGCTGTGCTGGACAGTCAGTGTAAGACTGAGACCACTGCCAACATATCCCACCTTGAACTACTCCAAGCCTTACTGCCTCTGACTTTCCTCTGACTTTCTCTGAAGCTTTTGGAAACTGCTCATCCCAATGGGGTATGCAGACTAGATGTATAGCGGTGTTAACATCCTATAGGAGTAGAAAAACTTTTTCTTCTACCCTCTTAGTTCAGTGCCTGGAGCCCTGCAGATTAGATACACATTTTACTTGAGGTTAATATTTTTATGTGGTATGGGGGGTCTCGCAGAAAATGAATTGCAAACCCCAAAGAGGCAATTAGACCCGGAGGCTTATAGACCATTTTAATCGAAGATGTTAAATGTATGGAGAAGTGACAAGACAAAAGAAAAGGGTTTTGAGCTTCTAGGGGTAGTAAATTGTGGAAAGACAGTAAATATATGGGGGGAAACTAACAGAAGATATGGGTTATTTAGTAAGCTTTATTATGCCAATTGCCCTTGGTGTTATCTATGGGATAATGAGTCTAGAGTTGTCTCCAGTGATTCAGAGTAGTTCTGGCCCTCTTGTTATGAGTGAAGGAAGGGGGAAATAATCTTCACAAAGGGAAATTTATGTCCTGCTTTTAGGCAAATACAGGGAGGGTAGAGAGGGTTTTTTTTTCTGTCTGCCATTTTTCAGTCGCCCTCAATTCAAAGTAATACTAATGCCAAAGTGGAATAAATATATTGGGGTGGCATATTCTGATCCCCTTAACCCCCCGGGGCAACAGTTAATCAGTGAGGGGCTGAGAGCTGGTGCCCAAATACCCTAGCCTCCCTCCTAGGAGGTATTGTGTAGGTTTTTCATGGAAACCAGCAGAATCCAGCCCTCACTGCCTGTAGTAATGACTTTGATAATGCACCCTTAGAGCGTCTCTCACTTTGCTCTCTTCCTCACCAAGTTTCCTAGCCTCACCTCCCACATAAATTGCTGCTCTTCAATTCTTTCTTAGCCTCTGTTTTTAGAGGAACCCAAACTAGGACAGTCTCCTTGTTTCCATTCCTTCCTGATCCCCATATACCTATAACCTTCCTGAACCCTTGCCTTCATATGCCACTTGCTACCCTTCATGAAAATTCTTCAACTGTTAGGGTTGCCTGATTTAGTAAACAAAATGCACCCTCTATTTTATTTGACAATCCTACCAACTACACTCTATTTTTAAAACAAAATTTAAACTCACATCTTGTCATTTGTGAGTCACCATAATTTTCTCCTTATTCTCCCAATATAATCAATTTCACTTCTTCCAAATGCAAGCTCTCCTTTCCAACTAGAATTTGAGAGCAAGAGGACTTCATCATCATCATTATCATCACTATTACTATAATTTCTTTGCTTCTTTGAAGTGTTTCACTGTTTTCAAAGTACTTACATGCACACTGCCTTATTAGTTTCTTTCAACACCTCTGTGATATAGCTTGGACAGAAATTTTCATTTCAAATTTAAAATTTGTGAAAACTGAACAAGAGATATGGACTTCCTAAGGTCAATGGGTGGGTATTGGAGAAGGTAGCCCAAACCTGGGATTATCAGTCTCGAAGTCAAGTATTCCTTCCATGATATCAGGTCACTTCCTATTCCTCCTCCTTCATTTTACAGAGTAGGAAACTGAGGCACCTAGAAGTTAAATGAGTGAAGCACAGAATAGTCCTAGTTCTCCACTATTTGATGGTCAGCAAGTCATTTACAATGGATGAGACTTCATTTCCTCATCTATAATATGAAGCTATCAGAGTAGAAAACCTCAGTTTTAGGTTTCTAACTCTATAGTTTGCTCAGACCCATGAAGGTATAAATGCAGTAGTCCCCCCTTGTTTGCACCAGATATGCTCCAAGACCCCACCCAGTGGATGCCCGAAACTGTGCATAGTACCAAACCTCTCATATTCTATGTTTTTTCCTATACATACATACCGATGATAAAGTATGCTTTGTAAATTAGGCACAGTAAGAGATTAACAACAGTAACTAATAATAAAATAGAGAAATTATAACAATATACTATAATTAAAGTTATGCGAACATGGTCTCTCTTTCAGAATATCTTATTCTGCTTTACTCACCCTTCTTTTTCTTGTGATGAAGTGATATGATACTAACGCAATGCCTACATGATGGGGTGAAGTGAAGTGAATGGTGTAGTAGCATTAGGCTACAATATGTCAGAAGGAAGATCATGTGTTTTCTGTGATCCTGGATCATTGAGCCATCATGATGTCGATGGTTGAATGTCAGAAGCAGATGATGTCAATGGATGGGGATCCTCAACATATGAATGTTTCCCCCTCCTGAAACCTTTTGAAAATCAGATATTGTTGTCTCTTTCTTTTTAACTCATTAAAGTGTTGCTGCAGAGGTAATCCTTGGTTGATCATACAGGTAACTTTAATGCTATGTTCCATTTGAAGATCGTATTCCATAATTTTTGTAAAATATGGGTATCACAAGCATGGTGATACTGTGACAGTCAGTCTGATAAGGTATCTACTACGGTACCAAGGGTGGGCAGCATACATAGGGTGGAGACACCGGATAAAGGGATGATTCACGGCCCATGTGGGATGGAGTGGGTAGTCTGAGATTTCATCACACTACTCAGAACTGAACACAATTTAAAATTTATAAATTGTTTATTTCTGAAAACTTTTATTTAATATTTTCAGGCCATGGTTGATTGCAAGTAACTGAAACTACAGAAAGTGAAACCATACAGATGTGGGGTGACTAATGTAATCAAGAACTGAGAATAGAGCACAAGCCACTGAAAGCTTGTCAGAAACAGGGACTCTTAAACAGATCTGCCCTTTTTCACGTGTTCTTCCTACCACATCTTATACTTGTCCAGCCTTCATAAGGAACTGAAGTGCTTAATGTTACTTGTTCTTATGAAAAAACGTTCTGTTCTCTGCACTTAAATTTAAAAGTGGGCAATTAGAGTAGTTTGTACTCTGATGAAAACCACATTAGATTCAGTTGTTGGTTCTTGATTAATTTGGCTTTTATTAATATTTCACCTTTTCTCTGCAAAAGAAGAAAATTGATTCTCTATCCCAGGTTAAGCAAAGAAAAATGATCTGAAAGTTAATTATTCATTATAAGTTGTGCTTATTGATCCTATTTTAAAATAAAATTTTAGCTACATTAACACCAAAGAACAGGACTATTTTCCTTTCCCCTGGTTAAATGTATGAATACATTCTTTGAACAGTGGAAAATAATCCTTGTAACAGCAAAGAAGGAAATCCTTTAACATAGTTTTGTTTTCCACCATGAATTTGGCTATCACCATTAACTTTCCTATATCCTTCTAACTTACTATTTGAGGGGTGATGGGAAAAGTGGGAAGAGAGTATTGGGTTTCGATCCAGACAGTATGGGGTTCAATTATAGCACCACAACCTAGTGTGACCTTGAGCAAGTTACTGAACCCCTAGGAACCTTAATGTTCTCTTCCTCGTGAGGTTATATTGAGGGTCAAATGAGATGCTATGACAGTCCACGGTGAAAGGAGAGAACTTGTATGCTGTGTGCCCAGTGGAGGCCTCATTAGTGTGTACTCATTCACTGGCATTTGGGTAGATGTCCCTGTTTCTAATGTTTCAATTACGTGGTGAGCCTTCTATTGAAAGGAAAAGTGACAGGGCTTTCCCTGGTTATTTTAGGGGAGTATCGTTTTTTGCTTGGTGTTGACTGCCTCTTACCTCTGCAGTCATCCTCCCTCAGTTTTATCATCCTTTTCTGGGTGCTCGCAGCTTCCTTGGGCCTGGACAGGCTCTCTGCTCCCCAACACAGGTACTGCTCGGCTGCCTTTTACAGGGATCCTGTTATGATTCTTCCAGACATTGAGGGTGCCCTTTGCCAGTGAACCTTCCTTTCCTCCCAAGGGCATCACCATTTGCCTTCCCTCTTTCCCCTGAAGATCAATGAAAATAAGCAAGAAAAATAAATACCCACTTCACTATGAACTAACATGTCTCTTCTCCCAGGAACATAGGATCAGATCCTTGTCTCCCACAGAGTGTATTTTTTTCAGTTTCATTTTATGACCAAGCATCTCACAGTCCCCTCAACCTCGTTGACAACTTTGTACTCTCGATAAAGATCCATTCCTCCATACAGGAATAAGAGTCATTCTGGGCAAACAGGGACATCTACCCATCACCATGAGCTAAATGCCTCCTCTTCCCTCTGGATCCAAATCTGTAAGTCACAGAACCTCAAGATGGAAGACACTCTGAATTTGTAAAACTCTGGTTTCATACACCATGATGGAATCCTTTTCAAATCTGTAGCTAACACGCCACACTTAAAGATGCACAATAATTTTTTTTATTAATTGTTCTACAATTGTGGGATAAATTAACATGTAAATGTCAATTCGTTATAAATAAACAAAGGCTATTGCTGGAATGGTGTCAGAAGGACATCAGAGAAAGCAGACCCTAGTACAATGTTTTTTTTTGTTTGTTTGTTTTGTTGTTTTTTTTTTTTGTGATGTAACTGCTGTTTAATCTTAGTTTTTTTTTTTTTAATTTTTTTAATTTTTATTTATTTATTTATTTATTTTTTTTTTAATTCATTTTTATTGTTAGACTTATTGGGGTGACATCTGTTAGCAAGGATTACATAGGTTTCAGGCATACAACTCTACAGTGCATTGTCAACTTGATGTATAATAAGTTCACCACCTAATGTGACTTCTCTTTCCATCACCTTATATTTAGCTGGTTTTTTACTCTTTTTTTAAAGCCTGAGAAATAGTATGTGAAATCCCAGTAGTTAAAACAGTTAAAGAAGTGACATTTGGGGTTAAACTGGATGGAGGGGTGAGTGGGACAGACATGACATGGATAGGGATAAAGGTGACCTTGTGGCTTCTTTCTGTCTTCTCTTTCCCCACCTATCGCCAAGCCTCTCAACAGTTTTGAACATCTTGAGAGGATATTTGGAATTCTTTGGAACATAATTTGAAAATTAACAGCAAAGTGTAAAACAGATGGACTGTAGCAATTGATGAAATCTTATTCTAATCCTGGTTCCAAAGCATTAGCTATATGAACCAGTGCCAATTACCAGGACTCTCGAAACATTTTTTTTGCATCTGTGGAATGGAGATGGTGCTAGAATTGGGTTAAATGAGACAGCACCTATAAAAAGTCAAGTAGTCATTCCTGGTATATAGTGGTTGCTAAATAAGTGGCAGCTATTGTGGTTATCTAGGGGAAACCCTTAAGGTTTCAGTGTGGCTCTGAAAGAGCTCTGTGCTGGGGTGTCTGAAGAATTGCATTGTTCAAAAGTGTGGTTTTACCTTGGCTGTGGTCATTGATGGCCAAAGGGCCAAACTCTCCTCCATATACGACTCCTGTCTGGTGCTTTCAGGATACCAGTCTTAACAGACAAAACCGTGAGAGTATTTGGGGGACTTTTCCCTCTGCTGACCTGGAGGAAGAGAGAATGAATGAGAGTGTAGCTTGAGGAAAATGTGGATAGAGGTAGGAAGACACTTTCACTGCCAGGAGGTAGCTCTTGTCCCCAGGGACAAGCGATCCTTTGGGCTAAGGCAGGAGCATCATCCAGAAACAGCAGGTCTAATAACTCCTGACTCCCGGTGCTTGGAAGGGACTTAGAAATCAATTAGTTCTAACAGAAAAAAATAAGGAGTTTTGTTTTGTTTTGTTTTGTTTTGTTTTTACTGGGCAGTAAATACAGAGTGGAAACAGGAGAAGGAAGGTATGGAGGTAGCTTCTGACATGTAAATCCTTCCGAGAAGGCAGATCTATTAAGTCATTAACCCTTTATTGTGAACTACTCTGGTGTTTCCTGTGTAGAGTGGGGGAAGAACTGTTGTCTGGTTTGGACCAAGGCACTGCTGAAGGAGGCAGTGAAGGGCCTTGACATTCAGGCCAAGTTTGAGGCCTCCGAGCTAGAGGAACTGAAAATGGGAAGGGCCCCTGGGAAAAAGTTCCTGTGAAGCGCTTTTGGCCATCTTTGTATCCTCAGTGGAGCCGACTTGGCCGAGCACGCAGAGGGGCCTCAGCAAACGTGGTGAGGGATTGATTGAGGTTCCTGCCTTCATGTTCCTGCATTACTTTCACCTGAATCTGTTTAAGTACCTCCTTCAGCTTTGAAGGGGCAGAAAGTGGCTAGACGTCATCGGTCACTCCTGTGTCATTTTCAAAGGATGGAGGGACTGGGAACTGGTGGTAAAAAGAGGGTAGAAAAGTTAAACAAGGCTCAGAAATTTGGGGATATACCTCTAAAATGCTGAATCATCACCCCTCCCTTTTTTATTCTTTTTCCTGTGCCCTCACTCCCAAAACAGGGCAGAGTGAGATGGGTTGAGGTCATAGGATATGGAGTCTCATTCATTTGTCAGCAAGCAGCGGTGCGGCTTAGGAGCTGAGATTAGATGATCACTACAGAAATCCTTTGTTCCCCGAGAGATTCACCTGGTGTCAGAATTGACACCTGCCTCAAGAAAGAAGGACCTTTATAGTTGGGAAGGCCCCAACAAAATTAGAAGCTCAGTGGAGATCCAATCCAGTTCCCGCGCTATCCAATGCAACTTTCTGGGATAATAGAAGTTCTCTACCATGCTGCCTGATACCATAGCTACTACCTACATGTGAACCCCTGAACTTTTATGAGTAGGACTGAGGGAATAAAATTTTAATTTTATTTACTTCTAATGAATTTAAATTTTGAAATATCCACATGTGGCTAGTTGCTATTGTGTTGGATGGCACAGCTTAAGCACCCTCTTTCTCTCATCTTGTGTTTTCCGTGATCACCACCCAAGGTTCTGTTACGTGAGGCAATATGATTGATTTCGATGATGTCAAATTATGCCCTCTTGAAAAATTCTTCCCAGGAAGTTAAAATTGCTAAAGAAAAGTTTATTCATCTTACAAATAGATGGTATACCACACATTACTTATAATTCATTCAAAAATGCAAGTTCAAAGCTAGTAAAATGCAGATGTGGTAAGTTTGGGGGCAAGACATTTAACCTCTTTGGGCCTTTGATTCCTCAACTGTAAAATGAAGAGTTTGTACTAAATAGACTTGAAGTCCTTTACTAGCTCTAAAAGGATTTGATTTGAAATGGCTGCTATGATGCTGAAAATACTATATATGTTCAAAGAAATAGCCACAGAGGTGGCTCACATTTCTGATAAGGCTGTCACGAATTTAGTAATCAACATAAATTCAGTATAATTACAGGGAGCAATAGGAAGACATTATAGTAAAGTTCAAGATAAATCTGAAGGGTTTAGCTTTGAGGCATAAAGTCTGAAAAGAAGGATTTTCTTAGACTGCTCACTGTTCTCATTATCCATTGTACAAAAAGACCATTTCCATTTATCAATTCCAATGAAGCTCACAAGTTTAACTTACAGGTTTTTTTTTTGTAAACACTAAAAGATGCATTGCATTGAATTTGTTCACATCACCTTTCAGTAAATTTTAGAAACCCACTGAAAAACAAGAGTTGACCATCAAAGAAATCATTTTTGAACTCTCTTCCTTTGATCTCAGGCCTGGTGCAAAGACACACTGGCTGCCCTATGAAGAAGAGCACAATTTTCACATTGACAAACATTTTATGAAAGTCACCCCAAAAGTGATTAAGTGAACTGTTTCTTGCACCAAAAACCCAGTGCACAAAAGACCAAGTGCAAACATTGGCCACCCCAGCCCTAGGAAAAAACAGATTTGGACAGCCTGTGGCTAAATACACTGTTTGTGAAGAGAATTCTCCAATCTGGGTGGCAGCATTCTGAGAAAACCTGCCCCCAGCCTGAACCTGGGACTCACCAGAAACCAGCAGGTTTAATAATAACAGCCAATGATTATATAGCACTTCCTATGACCAGACGCCAATCTTAGTGTAGGCTAAGCCTGAGTCTTCATGAGACATGAAATTTGGCCTGTTCACACTCAGCACAGGGTACTTAGCCAATGGTACCAGTGAAGCACTGCCTAATCAAAATGCTTAAAACTTCTGACTACATAAAATGCTATAATAACAAGATTTGTTTAAATTATTTTATAAACTATATTGAAAATTACTCAGGGATCAAAAAGTTATTGACAGTGTGGAGTTTCCCTTCCCTTATCGTGAGAAAATAGGTGCAAATAATTGGAGAAAATTGTGGCAGTATCTGTCATAGTCCATAGGGACCCCAGCATAGGCAAATAAGAGAGACAGCATTCCTTGAAGCATTTCAGACTGGCAAGCCCCTCCCTCGGGGATTTCACACCTCAGTGCCCCTTGGTGATATCTTAGAATACATTGGCTTGTTCACTGTGCTGACTTCTCTTTCTTCAATTACACGTTCTTTCTGACTAACCTTAGAGTATGTCATAAAACAGAAACCTGTCACCAATGACCTGCATCTTTTCTGTCAATGAGTCCTCTTCTAGAAGACATTCCTTTAAATTTTAATCATGCTTTCTCACTTTTGCCTTGCTTAGTGCCTCTTTACCTGTAATCAAACACATTTCTTGGATTATATTAAAGTTATGTTCTTAAAATTCATTGTAGAAGCTTCCGCAGAATGAAGAAATTAAGGCTTATAGTCTGGCAAATTGAGATTTGAATGTACTAGTGGATAACCTTGGCAAGTTACTTAATTCTTACGTATCACTGTTTCTGATTTTCAATGAAATTGGGTGGTATAATCAACCTCACATACAGTAGTGCCCTCGGTTCATGAAAACTGCTAAATGTTCAGGAATTTTATTATTTGGTTATTAAACATAGCCATTGTTAAAAAGTATTATATATAAACCTACACTTAAATTTATATTAAATAAAAATAATACATATTCAAAACTCGTTCCTTCCTAGTAATGACATTTTATTACTATAGTAATGACATTTTATTACTATCTATGCTCTTGAGGTTATTTCTTTCTACTGTATCAGTCTGGTGAAAATAATAGATAGTAGTGTGCTATTGCACTACACATCCCCACCAACCCCCATTCAGTGAAATCAGGTAGGTAGCTGGAAATCAGCCAAGGTGAAAATATTTACACCATGAAAAACAACAGGGCCTTTTTTTCTCCAGGGATAGTTGTTTGTTAAGCATTTACTTGCATACTGCTGCTTATGTATGTGATGGAAGAATTACTAGAGAGGTGAGGATGACTCAGCAAAAGTCAGAGAATTCAGAGATCGGAGACTTGTTTCTTAAGAGCAGAGTAATGCCCGTATATGTTATCTATTAACATGTATCTTATAAAGTCTTTTGACACCTTTTAGAAGTGGATGAATTCTTTATTAAGGATGTGAAACAATGATGGTTTTCATTTTCAGTATTTATGAAGTCCTTGTGAAAACTGCCGATAACATATATAATAGAATTTGAACTGTAGGAAATTGCCATTTTCATAAATTAAAACATGGTCAAGTATTAGCAATGTTATACAGTTCAACCTAATATATTTAACCTAACAAAGCTAATATTCAAGTTATGATCTTTACTTTTCTTTTTCACTCCTGTCTTGTAAACATAATTTGATTAAGATAAATTCAATCACATACATGTAAGCTACAGTTGTTTAAATGAGAGCCTGTGAAATTATTTGGCTACAAGAATTTTATGGCTTCTATACTAAAGAATGATACTATGCTACCACTGTACATTGTGAAACAAAAGAATTATTCTCAGGCTTTAAGATGAAGAAGAAAGACAGACAAATAGTTGATATATGTTTGTGTGGAATTTGTGTCATTTCCTGGTTTGGGTTTAAGACCAAAGAATGTCTAAATTATATGTATTAGCCTCAGCTTTAAAAAAACACTCACCACATAAACATTAGTTGAGAAAACCCTAAATTGCTTTGTAAAATGGTCAAGCCAAAATAGAAGAAAATCCATGGTTTTGTGCGCAATATACAATTACACAATTACAGAATTTATATGCTTGCAGTTGGATTTACAAAACCTCCTTAATGTACTAAAGTGTGGTCTAATTGCTTACTAATAAAGGGGGAAACGCTCTAGATAAATACCTTTTATAGCAATGTTAGTAAATGCACTGTTTGTCAGGAGGTAACAGAGAGTTGGGCTTGTGTGCTCAATGCCTCTGTTCCCCCTGTTGTTCCTGGTGGGGCAGGGTCAGCTTGGAATGCAGGGGCCTTGCCCAGAGCTGCTCAGCACTCCCTGCTAACAGCTCTAATCAGAAACTCCTTTAGTCAACAGTATTCAAGAGATGAAAGGAGGCCATGGTTTCAATTTTTTTCCCAAATAATTGGAGTCAAAATAGTAATTGACTCTCTTGTTTGTTTTTCCAGTATGCCTTCTGGGAATAACCTCAGGGTCAAAGTAGTTTTCCAAGTCCCTAAATCTTCCCCCCCAAACAGAAACCAGTGTGTTTCTGTTTTATTAGTTCCTGCAGATTCTACTTTGTTTTTTGTTGGTGTTTTTGTTTTGCTTTGGGTTAAGGGCTCTTATTCTGAAAAGCTTAAGAAAGCAGCTACCGTCCTTTTAGCAAACTGAATTACAGAACACTGGCTGTGGTTGCCATAAGGCCTGAGATCTAGTCTGGGGTCTGTTACTAATTCAATAAAAACCTTGACCACATCACTTGAATTCAGAGTATCTCAGTGTTACTATCTGTAAAATAAGATGTTGGGCTGGAGAGTGTGCTCTTAAATTCTCCATATCTCTGTATTAGCTATACAGGTGTGATTCTTAGGTAAAAAACTTATCCCAGAGGCATCCTGCATCCATGTATACACAGAAGCCTTTCCAATACCTTCAGAGAGAGTCGATCTCTTCCTTTTTCCAATCTTGAGCACACCCCTATTGCTCTATTTATCATGCATGGCTCTCTTACTGGGGGTTATGAGACACTTCAAGTCAGGAACTGTAACTTACTCAACTCTGTTGGGGATGTGGAGATAACATAAAACCATAGGCATGTGTATGGAAGAAGGGACGGGGCTGGTGTACTCTGAATCACTGTGAGGCAACAGTAACAGGAACATGAGCAAAAAATGAGTAAGGAAGGGAATATGCATGCATACTGCACTGGGCTTAAGAGATGAACTAGGCTGGGTGTGCTAGGCTGTGCTTAGGAGATAAATTGTGGAAACACAATAGCAAGAGGTGGGGGTGACTGCAGAAGTCAGAGAATTCAGAGAGCAGAGACTTGTTTCTTAAGAGAAGAATAACAGTTCCTTAAAACAGCAATGACAACAACAAAACCTAAAGCAAAAGAAAACAAACCAATGAAAAAAGCATGTATTTTTTCTTATAAAAATAATTAATACTTACTATAGAAAATTTGGGAAATAAAATGAAGAGAATATCAATGATAATGAATAATTATTTCTTTTCAGTGTTTTTTCCTAAACATTTTTTGTATCATTAAAATTATATTGACTAAACAATTTTATCCTCAAGTTTTCACTTGAAATTACATGATTTAAATTCTGTTTTATGAATGCACCATAATTTACTTAACAGTCCCCCTACTTCTATCTATTTATAATTTTTCTCTATTAGAATTTCCATGATGAACATAATTATGTAATTAATTTCCCCCATATTTTAAAATAATTTTCTGATATATTTGAAAGAGGCATTGCTAGTAATAAAGATACAAATATTTAAGGACTAAACATGTAAAGTATATAATAAAATAAAAAATATATAAACATTTATAGGTGTTACTAAATTTCTTTCTAAGAACATGGTATCAGTTTCTACTCTTCACCAGACAGGACTATATGTATGGAGATAAGAGCTGTCGAAGATTGGAATGGTCTACTACATTTGACTGAATTATCTTGGCCCCTATTGTACAGGGGTTCTTGTGAGGGGAGGCTAGACTGAATGACCTAAAAGGTCCCTGCCAACTACAAGAGTCACTAGTTAAAAATAACTGAACTGCTGCTATCAGAGAACTGGATATCTCTTATAATAATCAATTCCCCAGGAAAATGGGATCTCAGCTCACCTCAAGCACTGTGCTAGTTGCTGAGGATAGGGTCTCTTTCTTTAAAGAGCATATAGTCTAGTGGAGAGACAGATATTAAATAGGTAATTTCATTATAATGGTAAATGATAATATCAAGGATATTTCCAGGGTATTATGGGATTTCAGTGAAGAGACCCTTAAGCAAAGAAAGATGTGAAAAGCATAATGTACACAAAGGAAACAGCATTATCAAAGGTATGAAGTGAGAAGCTGGGATTGTATGTATTGTGTATGTGTCTATAAACCATTAAGTAGTATTAAAATGTAAAATATGAAGTAGGAGATGGTGTAAGTTTGCAGGATAGTCAGAGCCTAGGTTATGGAGGACTTTATATGCCATACTGAGAAGCTTAAACTTTAGTCTATAAGCAATGGAGAAATATTTGAAGTTTTAGAGAAAGAAAGTGATGCAGTCAGATGTCACAATAGATAACATTTCTGACTATGGTGGAAGAATGGATGGATAAATTTTTAATGAGGCAGGACTAGAAGTAAAGAGATCTGTTAGGAGGCTTTTGTAATATCCAACTGAGAAATGGTAAAAGCTCAAATCAGGGCAGTGACAGTATAGAGGGATGGAGGGAAAGGAAAAGGCTCAAAATTAAGCTGGATGTCAGTTTGTCAGGAGTTGATGATTGATTGAATGTGTGGAGAGAAAATAATTACCCCAAAATCAAGATAATAAGAGTTGCAAAGAATCAGTGCTCAACAGGTTAACTGTAGAAGAGAGGTCCAGGAGAACACAATAGAGGAATCATTTTGGCAAAATGGGTGGCACCAAAGGCTTTTGCCCAAGTCATTTCAGAGGAGTAGTGAAGAAAAAGTAGGTTGAGGAGTAAATTGAAAGTGAGGAAATTTAGACAATGAGTGTATAGTGATCTTTCAAGAGGCTTGATTCAAAAGGACAGACAGAACCAATATGGTCATCAGAGAAGGAGTCTAGGGTCACCAGAACTTTTTAGGTTAGTAGGAACCTAAACTTATTTATAGACAGGAGAGAAAGAACCATCAGAGAGGGAAAAATTGAACTTATAGGGCAGAAGAAATAATTGGTTAAACAATATATTAAAGTAAATAGAGGCAAGTAAAATTAAGAATAGATTTGGAAATGCTGACTTTGAATAGAGAGGGAGACTCTAATCACCTAAAAATGTGTGGGAAGATGAAAAAATGGATATGGAAGTTTGTCAATGGGATCAGAAAGATCGGGTTATTTGTTCTTAAATTATGCAGAGTGTTATATATAGAAAGAGAACAGTATATGGAAACACCTGAATTGAGAGGTAGAAAGAGTGTAGTGGGTTTGAATAACTTCAGTAGGGTTGGAACAAAAAATTGAGGGAGGAGGTTAAAAAAGAGGCTGAGGTACTACTTGGGTGGTCCCTTGTAAGGCACACTAATGGAATTGAGCTTTATTTCAAGGCTAGAAGAAACTCTGTAAAGGCTTGAGAATGACATGATCAACATTGTATTTGGAAGCATCACTCTAGCTGCAGTGTGGAGAATGGGTAGGACATGTGAGACCTAAGACAAGGAAGACTATATGGAGGCTGCCAGAGTAGTCCTAGTGATGAATGATAGTGACTGGACTAAGGTATTGCCTGTGAGGTGGAGAGAAGTAGATGGATTTGAAAGATTTTTAGGAAGTAAGAATTCTCAGGGCCTGATGCTTGATGGGAAGTAGAGGTGAGGGAAAGAGAAAAGTCAAGGATAACTCCCAAGGTTCCTAGCTTAGGCAACTAAGAGAATGGTGGCACCATTTATTGGAGACAGGGAATTCCAGGAAAGGAATAGATTTAGGTGTCTATTAACAAGTTCAGTTATGGATATATTGAGCTAGAGATGCCTGTGAAACATAATATACTAATGTATTTATTCATTCACTCACCAAATATTCGCTGAGTTCCTACTATACACTGGGCATCATGCTATATCCTGGGAATACAGCAATGAATACAGATTAGCTTAAATTCAATTAGACATGTTGATATGAAACTAAGGAGAAAGTTTAAGGGTAAGCCGTAAGACTGGGAATCACCGTACATGCAATCAAGAAGTCTCTAGAAAACATCAATATATATGGGACAGGTTGAGGAAGAGTTGCCAGAAAGAATGCTGAGAAGTGTAGTGGCCAGAGGTAGGAAGGAAACCAGGAGATGTGGAATTACAGAATCCATGACATAAAAGTGATTCAAGGAGGGAGTAGAGAATGTTTCTGACAGATCAGATGAGAAAGTCACTGTTCATTGGAATTAATGCCAAGGCAAGTGTTGGTGGGCATTTTGGGTCATTGGAATTGCAGTTGGTTTAGGAATGAATAAGAGAAGAAATGGAGATGGGCTTGGTACATAAATCTTTCAAAAATTTTAGCTATAAAAAGGGAAAGAAACATCAATAGTAATTGGAAGAGGAACGTGGATACCCAGAGTTAGTCAAACTGCAACATTAAAGATACAGTCTTTCAGACTGCCAAGTCTGTCCAAGACTTCTGACCCCAACTACAAGGAATTAGGGTTCAACTACAAAGTTAGAGGGAAAAGTCTCTACAAGATCACTCTCACTTCTGACATCACTGTAAGTTTGGACATTTCCCCAAACCACCCCCAGTTTCAAAAAGTCACTTGAAACACTCACAGAACTCACTGAAACCAATTATGCTCATGGTTATGGTGTATTATAGTGAAAGGATACAAATTAGAACCAGCCAAAGGATAAGACATATAGGGCAGAGTTTGGGAGGATTTCAAAATGCGATGCTTCTATTGTGCTCAGGATGTATTACCCCCACAGTATTGATGTGTGAAAATATCCACAGGGTATTAATAGCCTGATAAGCTCACCCAAGCTGTGGTGCCCAGAGTTTTTATTAGGGCTTCATGATATAGCTATGATTGATTGGTTGGTTGTCCATGTCATTGAACTCTGCCTCCAGCTTCCCAGTTTCTGGAGATTGGGTTATTATCACATGATCCTCATGATCCTAGGG
Source organism: Lyroderma lyra (assembly GCA_004026885.1). Classification (NCBI taxonomy): domain Eukaryota; kingdom Metazoa; phylum Chordata; class Mammalia; order Chiroptera; family Megadermatidae; genus Lyroderma; species Lyroderma lyra. The sequence goes on from PVJL010003519.1 coordinate 131,233, forward strand.
GCCCTTGAATAGCAGAGATACTCCTATCATTTGGGAAATTCCAAGGGTTCAGAGATTACCTCCCAGAAACCAGGGATGAAAGCCAGACTTCTCTTTGGGAAGGCCACATTCTTTACTACACAATGAAATTAAGTGAGAACTTTTGTTTTTGTATTTATTTAGTCTTGTTTGATTGAATTGGGTTTGGACGTAGTTGAGTGCTGATGGGTAATGGAGCACTTCAAGATTGGAGAGAGAGGGCAGAATTAAGACAGCAATATTTTTGAGAAGGTAGTAAGGGATGAATCCAGACAACATGGTAACAGAGGCATTAGCCTCCTCCAACAGAGCAGCAGGAAAAAAGGAAAGGATGAGGACTGGTTTGATCATAGAGCACACGAGGAAGTCTTGACTAATGGCCTCTGATTATTCTGTGGAGAAGTAAACAAGATCATTTGCTGAGAATGATGGCCCAGGAGAGAGTCAGGAGTATGAGCGAACTGGACAATATAAGAAATAGTTGCCATGGACCAGGATATGCCAGCAAGCCTGGGGAGCTGAGCTAAGGGTCTCTCTGATACTTTAATATTGATGCCCAGAGGTTTAAAATGGCACCAATCTGCATTTCATAAGAAAGTTCAATGATGTAGTTCAGGTTTAGAGGAGTCTGAGGATGAGTCAGACATGGAATTCTGCAATATTCTCAATTATAGGACAAGAAGAATGAAATCTATAGTAAAGCAAGGATGTGGAGAAAATGTCTGGTGACAAGTCAGAGGCTACTGGACACCTCCAAGGGGTACCATTAAGTGATGTGGAAGCAAGGGTTGCAGCTAGAGAAGAAAAGGAAGAGAAGGACAGTGTGTGTACAAGTGAGAATGGAGGGCTAGAGAGATGTGCACTTGGGTGCTATGACAGTATGAGAGGCATGATGGACCTTAGAACCTTGGCATTGAAAATGGAACTCTTTATGACAGTCCTCAGGACTCTCCATTAACAGGTTCCATGGGGAGTTATATCTGCAGATGGAAGTTCAGTGGTCTCTGGCTTATGGCTCTGGGACTGGGGGATGGGGGAAGAAATGAGTTTTAGCGGGGAAGCAGACCTTCAGACCATATGCTGACATCATTCAGCCCAGGTAAAAGATTTAAATGGCAGGGCTGAGGTTTGAACCCAGTTCTTAGAAGATTGAATCCATAGCACCACAGGGACAGGGGGTTGTTCTTTAGCATAAGATTTCAGCTCAGAAAAATCTTTTGTGTGTTTGTGTGTGTGTGTGTGTGTGTGTGTGTGTGTGTGTGTAGTTCCCTGGCTGGGAATCGAACCCAGACCACGGCATTAAGAGCGCTGAAGCCTAGCCACTACACCACCAGGGAACCCCCTTCAGAAAACTCTTGATTGCTTTTATTTCCTAGATTTAGAAATGAATATTTTATATTACTTTGATTTGGGAGAAAATGGTTTCTTTTTTGTTTACCTTGTTTTTAGTAAACTTCCCTTTAAAAATATTAGTTTGCCTCTTCTCTGCTGAAGTGGAGGAAGAAAGGATGTTTTAATTTTATTCCAATTATAGGGAGAACTGAGTACTCAGCCACGAGTGTGGCTGTCCCACTCAGCCTGACCATCATTATTCGGAGGCTCATTATTGCTCAGACTCTGTAAGGTTTGGTTTTACTAAGGAATCCCATTCATTATTGAGGCCATACAGTAAAAATAGATTCTGAAGAGTTAAATATAGAAAGTCCAGGCCATCATCTAGATGTCAGAGTCATAAAGAAAATGACAATGATTCATAGAATGTCAGAACAGGAAGAAATCTCAAATACTTAATTTTACAGATGAAAGACCCGAGACCCAGAGAGGTTAAGTAATGTTCCAGAGGTCACACTGAAGTAGTGCCAAATAGCGACAGAGCCAGGTCACCTGATTAAAGTTCTCTTTTTAATCCATAACATCACAGTAGCCCAAATTTTGCTTTACCAAATTCCTACCCCAACTGCTCAAATCCAAAGCTTTTTAATGTTTCTAACTGCCAAATGGGTCACACAAATAGTGGTTTCTTCTTTTGCTCTGTTGCTAGATTGAAACTGGAAAACATCTAAGAAGAGTACAAGATGGGTACTACTTCTCTTGTACGTCTTCTGTGTTTGCCTTACTCCTTCCTCTTCATTTATTACCCCTAAAGATAAGTTTTCCATTGCTGGTAGAAGGGTTTATGGCTATTTGTGTCTATATCAGTTATGTACAGTGGCAATTTTAGAACCTGGTCCAGAGAATTTTGTCACTCCTCAAGCAGCAAAGTCTGCATCCTCTGCCCTTGAATCTGGGCCCTGTGAAGACTGGATTGCTAGAATAAGGCAGAAGTGGGGTTGGGCCAATTTCTGGGCCCAAGCTTTAAGAAACTGGCAGGTGTAACTTGCTGTCTCTTGAGATGCTCATTTTTGGAATGCAGCCACAATATGTGAGGAAGACAGAAACCCAAGGAGAGGTACATGTGGAGAGACCCCAGTGAGCTGAAGGTGGCAGACAGTACCAACTGGCCATCCATGAGTGAGCCTCTTGGAAGTGGGTCTTCCAGCCCCATTCGGGCTGCTGCCTGTGGAGAAGAGGTGAGCTTCCCCGGCAGAGCTCTGTCCACATTTCTGTTCTGCAGGCAATGAGGTGGTTGTTGCTGTTGCAAGGCACGAAATTTAGTTTTGTTTTGGGTTTTGGTTGTGGTTGGAGGATTACATTGGAAAAGGAACTGGGACAGGAATTCAGGGATGTCCATAAAAACTCTTGACTAACAACTGCCCCAATCCTTACCGGCTTCCAACAAAGGTCAGTTGTTCTCACAGATTTTCAGGTTCCCCAGAGCATCTCCGCTCCATGTTTGCTCATTTGTGGGCCTGTTCTGAGGGGTCACACTCCCTGAGACGAGCTCTGCTCGTGGCACAGCAGAGGTGCAAGAGGGTGAGCAAACAACATGAGGTCACTTGAGACTCAGGTTCAGAAGTGACCACTGTTGCTTCTGCCAACATGCCATTGGCCAAAGCTGGTCACATGGCAAGCCCAAAATCAAGCGCTGAGGAAATCACTTGGTCCCTATAATCAGATGAACTGCAGACTCACGCAACAAAGATGGTGTACAAAGAGGAGTGAAAAATTGGGACCAATTGTGCAATCTACCACGGTGTCTGAATAGAACTGAGCAATTTTGGAATGGGCTGAAAATACCTTCTTTTTAAAACAATAATTGATTCTCTGAGATCTGCTACTAATATTAGGATGTTTTACTGCTTTTAGAAAATATCAGAATAAAATACAAGTAAATTTAAGAAGGAGGAAAAAAGGAACTCATACGCATGTTTTTTTTTTAACCTTGAGTGCATTGAGAAAAATACTTGAAGAAGAAAGAACCCCTGGAAAAACACAACTTTACTTTTTTTCCTACCTAAACTGCTCTCTATGATATAATCTGGGGGCTGGGGGGGGGTAGATTCTTTTAGGGGAAGTGTTTATCATATTCCCAGTAAAATTATGCATTTCCCGTGAGGATGAAAGTACTATCTTTGGGGCACAGTGGAAAGATATGACATTCTTTACAAAACAGATGTAATATTCTTCTTTGCCTTACTGAAGATTAAATTGGGAAGCTACATTATAATCTGTGAATGTTTCTTTTTAGAGAACCCAATTTGGGGTAGTATCAGAAGAAAGCACACACTTTGGGTAGGTTACAGTGTGACTGCCACATGCTGCTGCTCATCTGGGAGCTCACCCAGTTTGTGTGGGGCAGCAGCTGTGCCCATAGCTCCTCTTGCTCTTGCCAGACCCACAGCTTCTCCAACTCCCGGGCCAGGGTACATGGCTTCTGGGGCAACAGTCAGGTCTGCGATTCCTCTAGCTCCAATTCTGCCTTCAGCCTCTCTGACACGTGTGTCAAGTCTGTGTTTCACTTTGTGATGAAGGGTGCCAGGTTCTTCTTCATGTCACTGCATCGCTGAACTGGAGGCTGGGAGGCAGTTGGACACACACCCAAGTACTAGCTTGTCCTCACCTCCACCTGTCTTTCATGAGTGCCTGTCCTGCTGACTTCAGACCCAGTGCCTGGTGCAGAAGCGACAGCCATATAAAAACTGTTCAATCAGCCTCCTTGATTGTGTATGGTCAAATTCCTGTAAGAAATCCATTATTTTACATAACTGTGTATGGTTGTGCTTCTCTGATCAAACCCTGGCAGACAGAAAGACCTTATATAAAACTCAACATGATTTATCTTTTCTAATATTTTTTCCAAATACCTATAGTAAATACTTACTAGATATCAGGCAGTGTGCTAGGCACTACAGGAAACAAATAAGATAGATGATTCCTGCCCTGGGAAGCTTGGTCTGGACCCCATATATATGATGGCCACTGTTAAATCCAAGAGTATTATTATCCAACTCCTGGAACAAAGCTGGGTGCTGTAGTGATTTCTCTGTAACCTGTGATGAGTGTCTAGGTAAGTAGAACTGCCTGCTGACATGTGTGTGACACTGGGGATACGGTAATATGGCAGTTACTTGCTGTGACTTCTCAGTGACATGTCAGTTTTAAGTGGCCTGGAAATGGTGAAAGAAATTTTTCCCATGTCCAAAGCATAATAATAGAAACTGTATAAAAGTAGTATTGTTAGTAAAATAATATAGGTTGAGAGGTTAGAAATCCAGCTTTCTCACGGAAGCAGAGGAAAGCATTCCTAGGTATCAGGGATCCAGTGGCAGAGAGGTGAGGGGCTGTGCAGGCTTCCGGCTACAGGCAAGTTCAGCATCAAACTTAGTGCCACCTTGGGAGGTGGCACACATATCACATTTACCCTAACAGGGGAGGGGGAATCTGCTTCCTGCACCAGTGTGTTCTGTACACATATTTCTGAAAGTTAAAAATGGGCTCATAGTTGGTTAAGTGTATCGTGGCACATCCATGTAATTCTGTGCAGCCATAAAGAATGAGGTGTGCGTATATGAACTGATGATGGAAAAAGCTCTTAGACACACAAGTCAGTCAAGCAAGGGGCCAGCCGTGGATATTGTGAGTTTACAGAGAAATAAAAATCGCCTGTATACATAATTGCTTATATAAATATGGAATATCTTTGAAAGGATCCAGAAAAGCCAGTGACATTGGTTACCTCAGGAGGGGAGGACAGGTAGGCTGGGAGACAGGAGTAGAAGGGAGACTTTTCACCAAGTAGTCTTGTACCTTTTCCATTTTGTGCCATGTGAATTTAATACTCATCTAAAAAATAAAGACATAAATAAAATGCAGACTTTAGAGGGAAGATGGCCAGGGAAGATGTAAGAGGGACTGGGATGATAACCTACCTATCTTGGGAGCCCCACTGAGAGAACCAACTGGTATTGGAGAGGGTGAGAATGTCCTCACTGGCCCTGATACTGCAGAATTTGTCCAGATGCCTGGTTTCCCACTGCAGAGAAATTGGGGCTTGAAAAAGTACTTTGCAAATAACATGGCGCCCATCCAGTTGAGGTAAAGAGGTCAAGGGTATTTATTTGCAGTGAAGACCATTACAAAGGACACCGCCACTTATTTGTTCGAGCTAATCGCTCCCCTTTTGACAAGTTCCCCAATGTAATGAGAAAACTGGAAGCCTGGGAGGTCTTTTTCAAAAACCATCCCATACATTTACACAAAAACTATCAAAAACAAAACAAAATAGAACCAAGAATTCAAACATCCTGGAGAGGAGCTGAGAGGCCAGTTAAGTGTTGGAACAATCAAAAACTCCTGCCTGCTAAAAGCGAAGAACAGAGCTACTTATTAACCCTAGCAGGAGCACACTCAGTCAGCAGAATGTAGCCTTGTGTGACAGAGCCTCGGGGCTTAAAAAAGTTATTGAAGGAAAGAGTCCCATTAGAACCTTCTGGGGACTAGTTCAGGCACTCCCAGTCCCACCGCATTCCTCAGAGAGTGCAATTCCCACATCTTTTAGGAGAAATCAGCCTCTCATTTGCTTTCTCAATCACAGGTATTTCCACCGTCCTGTCTGTCAAATCACCAACACAGGAATTCCAAAGGCAGCTGCCTTTTCATCTGCAAGAGAGGCCACCAAAGGCCTCAGTCTCCCCTCATAAACCCCCCAGGCCCTGGAGTCTAGAAAGCACCTATTTTCAGCAGAAAAGGCTCAGTCCAGCCCTGTCAGGATTGCAGTCTTGGTGTTTGCCACTATGCATATTCGAAATGTTCGGAGGGAAAGGGGAGATGAAAAGAGTTAGGGCCTTCAGGCACATCAGAAGTCGTCCCACCTCAATTAGCTTTTCCTCCACCCTGTCACAAGGTTTAAGGGGGACATGAAAGGAAACTGCAGCTGCAGGATGCCCTGTTGCCCATCCCCCTCCCAGTCCAACCTACTTTCATCTCTTGCCCTAAAAAATAAATAGGACAGTGTGAGGACGGAGGGAGAAAAGAGAGGCTGGTTCACAAACCTCATTTCCTCCACAACTCTATGGCTCTCCTGTCTTCAGACCATCTTTACCTGGACCTTACTCTCCTATATTTATGGTCTTTCTTCTAAGAGATCCTGAGTTTGTTTTCCTGACTCAGAATACAGTACCCAAGACACCGCATCTTCTCAGAGCTTGGCTTTACACAATTATAGCATGACTGAGGAGGGGGAGAACTTAGACATCATCTTTTTCAAATCTATCATTTGCAGGCAACTGAAACCCAGAGAAGTTCATTGACCTGTCCAAGCTAGTTGCTGAGCCAATACTAACAGTCCTGTCTAGGAGGTTTACCAGTAGACTTCAAGGTGAGAATTATATATTTTTAAAATTCTTATTTGTACTGCATGCCTGATACTGAATTTTGAGCATATTATAGTAATACTCTATATTGAGAAGTCACTTATTTAATGATATCAATTACTCAAAAAACAGTTATTTAATGATACCAATTGCTCAAAAAACAGTTAACAATCAGAAAGCAATGGGAAAAGATCAATCAACTACTCCAAATAAGTAGTTTGCATTTGTATTTTAAGTTTATTTGCTTCATATATAGGAAAGGTCCTAAACTCTTCACTCATAGTCTTTTTACTCCAACTTTGCATACAATTCTAACAAGTATAGTTGTTTGAATTTCTTAATTCACTTGTTCAATAACCATCCATTGAACCCGTGTTCTGGACCAGGCACTATTCTTGGACATTAAGGATTCAAAGATAAATAAGACACAGCCTTGGAACTCATATTCTAGAACTGTAAACCTGCAATGCCCGGCAATGTGCTTGGGTGGAGGTACAGGTGCTAAAGGGTTACACAGTCTAGCCTAGGAGAATCAGAGGAGACCTCACAGAGCAGGTGAAGTCTGTGCTGGGGCTGGGGAAGGAAGTAGGTGTTTATTTGTCAAAACAAGAGAGGAAGAACATTCTAGATAAAAGGAACAGCGTGGAAAACCTAAGGGGCATGAATACTTTCTGGTCTTCCAGGAAATGAAAGTTTTCCATAACTGGAAGATAGGGTAAATTTAAGGAGAGATGGGCTTATGTACTACTCCCAGGAGTTTAGACTTTGTCCTGAAGGCAACAGTATCAGATAAAAGTGATCATTAAATTTCCATGTTTGAAAGAAAACAATAGTGACCTGTTCTTAATGGATGGAATATATAGGGGACTGTGAGACTAAACTCGGAGAACTCCTTCAGAAGGTTGTTGTAATTATCTGTGTGAAATACGGGGCCTGAGTGCACATGAGGGCAATTTAGGAGTTAGAGTTGTGAGAAATGTTGATCTTGGAGGCAGAGGCTGAGGAAAAGAGATGAGAATGTCTCCCATAATTCTCTCTAGTTGTCTCCAGTATTATATTATGCCCTTCTTTCCCAGTAATAGAAGTGTTGAATTTTAATGCGAATGGAAGAAGCCCCTATTTCCCAGAGTCCTTTATAGCCAAGTGACTAAGTTCTGGCCAGTGGCAGTAAGTGAAGCTGGTATATGTGAAACTCCCATGATGAGTCCTTAATGAAAATGAGTATGCCCTTCTCCTCCCCGTTTCTCCATGTTAGTGAATGGAATGCAGCCATGATGGCTGGAGATGGAGCAGCCATCTTGGAACACAAGGCAGAAACTGCATATTGAGGAGGGCAGAGCAGTGAGATTGAAAGGATTTAGGTCCCTGATGATTGCAGAGCTGTCAATAATCCCTGAACTACTCTCATTTACATACAAGAAAAATAAACTTCTATTTTGTCTAAGCCACTGTTGTTTAGGTCTCTGTCACTCACGGCCACAGCAAATCTTAACATGGATAACCAGGTAGATTGTGGCATCATGGATTGAGAAAGTGAATGAAAAGTAGAATGAATTTAGAAGAAGGGAAGAATATATATTTTTAGATAGGTTGATGTTCAAGTGTGTATAGAACTTCCAGAGACATCAAGCCAGCAGTCAGCTCTACAGATCTGAAACTAGGAGAGAAGTTTGGGATGGAGACCCAAACTTAAGAATGGCCAGTGTGTAAGGGCAGTAAAAGCCATGGGTGTGATTATGAGGAAGAAGTGGATGGCCAAGAAGGGACTCATAACTGAGGGTCATAGAAATCAATTAGTGTAGAAAGAAGGGAGATTGTGTATTCTGCACACAGAGGCAAAGTCAGCCACAGTCAGTGTGCTCAGGCCAAGCTGGAAGGAACAAATGGCATGCAGCCAGCCAGTGGACCGCACTGACTGTACAGGCCCGGATGGAACACAGACAGGGCAGAGATAGATAGTCCCCCTACAGACCTGCATGCTGTTGTTGTAGGAACAGTTAAAAGGGTGGTCCGAGTATTGGGGGGAACACAGTGATTAGCACATCATCTCACACACACAGAAACAATCCAGATACGAAGGTACAGCATTGAGAAACCCTGTGTTGTGAGTAGTTTCATACATCACCGTGACCAGGGAGGTAATTTGCCTCAATTGGTTGAAATAGTTTAAAAGCTTGTTCCATTCTTTTAAAGGCACACAAAATGGGGAAAGGGCTCAGATTCTCCTGTGAGACATAGTCTGAATCCTCTTACGAAGAATGGGGCTGAGACTTGGGGTCTGCTAATTGGTATGTCAATCCTGAAGCTGCTAGTGGCTACTCTGACCGGGACAATGAGGGTTGTGGTGGCCAAGGTGAACTGACTTTCCAGGCCCTGCTGCATGAAGGGAGAGAGGCACCATCAGTCCTCTTACTGAACAGGACAGTAAGCACTGTTTAACCCTAGAGAACTAGACCAAAGGTCTTTAGGTGGAATACATACAAAGCCAAAAGCCCAACCCTAATGACTCAAAATCCTGGATGCAATACATGAAAACTAGAACTCCTGTAATACTATCAACAAAGACAACATTTCAGTTTCAGAGTCAATAGCTATTGATATTAAATTTGTGAGAGGGAACTGCTGCTTTTATGAAGATGTAAACAGTTGCAAATGACAGTAGCAGTTTTTATTGAGCTGTAGTGCCAGCCACTATGCTTAGCTCCTTAAGTACATTATCCATAATCTACAACAATCCTACAAAAGTCTTATTATCTCCATTATATCATTTTAAAAACACAGTAAGTAAACTGTTTAAAGTTGCAGTGCTCTTAAGTGGAAAGAACTGGGATAGAAACCCAAGTCTGTCTAAAGCTAAGTCTCATGTTTTTCCCACACCCCTATATGTTTGCCAAATTTATGTGCAGTGATTTAATTTACAAAGAACTTGCCTGTATGTTAGCTGATCAGTATGTATGACAGGTTATTGTTATATCCATTTTATAAATAAGGAAAAACGTGGGTGAGTCGCTAAATATGGGTAAACCTGTTTTCTCTTCTGTAAAATGGGATAATAATGTCTAATTTGGGTTGTTACTGGGGACTAGACATGTTTAGAATGTCAGTGCATAATACATGCTAGCTTTAATATTGTTATTAGTGAAGTCTTTAATGGCCCAAAGTCACACAGCTTAAAGGTGACACGTCCAGGACTCACATGTACATTTTCTGATCCTACCCCAGTGACTCACTTCCCATGGCTGGGTCCAGTAGAGCTGCTTTCAAGCCACACAAGCAGCTCAAGATGCAGGCAGGAATCAAGCATCCAGAAATCTTTACTCTGCAATTGTTTCTTGACCTTGGCTACACATTAAAACCACCTGGGCATTTTTAGGAATCCTGATGCCCAGGCCATACTCGTGACCAGATGATGTCAGAGTCACTGGTGGTGGGGGCCAGGCATTAGAGTATTTTAGAGTTCTCCACTGTGCAGCTAGACAACCATTGATTTAGAGAAAACCATGTGCAAGGATTTGTTTGCCATGAGGTATTTCTGACTCCCAATGGCTTTGTCATACACAGGCAGCTTCACATTATAATATTATAATAATTGGCCAATTAATAACTTGGCTAATAGATATATTAGAGCCTCATATGCTGCTCTGCAGCTGGCAAAGTATGTTCTCCTTCCTCATTAGTCCATCAAAACATAGAGAAGCAGGCCAAACAAAGATCATTTCCACAATCTTGATGAGAAAACTTATACCTACAGACATAATTTGTATAATCCAAGGTTGTGACTAGTTACTAGCACAGTTGAGGCTGCAGACCTTTAAGCCTACTACTCAACTTGATGCCCAGACTCTTTTTAGTTTATTTTTCTCCTTTGTGTACCAAGAAGGAAGAGAACACTGTGGTCTCCACATCAATTCGAATTTCCTTAGAGAATTCCCACTCCAATTTCTTTGAATCGCCATTTTAACAAACATTGATTTTCTGGCAAAAGGAAATTCAAAACCAGTCACTGCTTATCGTAATGATAAGTGGCATTTATTTTATATGGATAGATGTTATTCCAGAGCAATGTGACTGTTAGATTAATTTTATTCCTGACTTTAGTAAACTCTTGAAATTGAGAAGCAAACTTCCTGAATTCTATGATAATAAGACAGTGATTGTTCTTGGGAGGGAATTTGATCAAAGTAGCCTTGTCACTTCACTAAAACTGACTCCTACGCACAGTGCATTGCAGAGAGTGCCATAAAACTGCTGCTTTTTTACCCGTAGGAAAGATGACCTATTCATTGTTTTGATTTTCAACTGAGTGATGTCCTCATGTATATTACATTTAGAGTTAATAAGGTTACAACTATAAGTACTGCTACTAATTACTGAAATGTAGACGAGGTCAAGTTTTGCTATTTTAGGCTAAATCCCACAAACCAGTCAAGGCACCTTTTTTTGAAATCTAAAGAAAATGAAGTCAGAAGTATGGTTTTCCAATGTAGAGTAAAAACAAAAAGGGCTAGAGGGACTATTAGAGGGGAAGTCAGTATGGATTTAGAATCAGCTTAGAAAAGCTAGTGGCCTGGTTGCTAATTCTAACCATTCTTGACTTTCCATTAGCCCTGTTTTTAGACTGTGTTTTCTAAAGTTGAGAACCACCTATTTCTTACCAGACACTAGATTTGCAAACCTAAACAAAATAAAACAAATACTACCCCTCCCCCTAAGCTGGATCAAAAGAGGTATTGGGCTAGGATACATGACACATGTCACGAAGACAGGACAAGCATTCTTAATTGCTGTGTAAAGACTTCCCAGTTCCCTATTACAAGGGAGCTTTAGAGAAGGCCTGTGCTCTTATCGCCTGGTTTTCTACAATCCATAGTAATTTCAGTTGTGTCTTCCTTCATCTCGTTCTTGGAGTGGGTATTGGCATCTTTTGCTTTAAGATTGGGAGCTGTTGGCTCTAATGTATAGGCCTTTGTCAGTTGCCATCAAAGAATTTAGCAGTTATTTGGGAGTCATGCTGCTCATTTAATTATTAAATGTCTTGAAATATCAGGTGTATAATTTTCCATGGAAATGTAGTAAATAGACCATCTTTTCCAATGGGATTTTAAAAAGGATGAAATTAGAGGGATAATTCTGGCTAAAGAATTAAGAATGTAGGGCATTTTGGTTCCAAAGAGGTTCCTAACACAGAGAATTATGCAGCAAAGAAGTAAAAAAAGAAAAAAAAATGTGCAGGTATTCAGTTATCATAATTACTTACTCCAGAGAAAGATACAAGTTATAGATTTTGATGAAGAATCTATTTTTCATTCCTGATAAATAAATCATGATCTTGTTCACTGGTGCTTAAGAAGGGATTTTTCCCTCTTGAGGAATCCAAAAATATGTTTGGTTTGTAGTTTATTGGGAAACCCATCCAGGCCATTTGTTGAAAATAAACATACAAAATGTACCAAGATCCAAACATTGCAAAACTCTGCTTTTCTTTTTCAATATTACTGGTGGTGTGTGGGGGTGTGTTTATGTATATAGAGGGGGGATGTTATATTTACTAGAAGAGAGGTGGAATCCTAGGGCAGGACAAGAAGCGAACTGAAACCTTTACTGCACATATAAATCATGTTTGGCCTAGGGCAGCTGACGATTTGCAAGGCTAACCTATAATTCTTTTCATTCTTGGAATCTCTTCAAACTGTAAACTCGTTTTATATAACCGTCCAAAGCCAGTAATTTTTTTCTTATACTTGTCTACCTCCATTTATTAACAATGATTACAGACAAAATAAGAAAGAAAAGAAAATGGGTAATGTTGGTAATGCATTCACTGTTATAGTGTAAACATATCCTAAATCAGTGTCTGAAGGAAGGGAATTCATTTGCCTTAAGGAGAATATGGGTAGTCCTACCACTCTACGTCTGTTTGCTCTTCAAGAAGACACTCAGTCCTGTTTAGAGACTCGTGGTCACATCCACTAAAGGAGGCCTGCTATTGCTATCAAGCAACCCTGTCCCTCTTGGCTTGCTTCATCCCCCAGTACATAAGAGCAAATTTCACAGGAAAATGGTCTGTGCTTAAAGTATGTGTGAGATTGGACCATAATCCATGAGAACATAAAGGGCTAGCTTTATGAGTTATAGACCTATTTGATGTCATTGAACTGAGAAATTTCATCCTTTCAGCTATATTTCTTTACTCTTTTAAGGTAGCTCGTTAAGTGAAAAAAAAAGTGCTTCTTACAGCTCCAGCTGAGATCCCAGATATCAAGATTCTCACCCCAGAAGGCCTTGAGGTAGTTCCTACATATCCACTGGGAACATGAACCCCACAAAGTGAGGGTTCTTTTCTGAAAATGGTACATCAGGTACTTTGGAAGAATAAGGACTTCCTAACTGAGAAAACATGATCAGCGTTAACGAGCATTGTAGATTTATTCAATGTCAGCTTAACTCACCTGGAAATCTCCAGAATTTCTTTCCTTGTATAGTTCTGGGTTGGGGTGGGCCACAGGGACATTTTATATCAGATTAGGAAGGTAAAAATGAAGCAGAGTCTTCTTACTTCTGAAAGGGTGGTGTAGGGCGCAAGGTGTTGCTGTAGTTCACACAGGTTCTCTCTTAACCTGCTGCCTCACCGCTCCTTTAGCTCCTGCTTCCTATAGCTTTTCCAGTTCCTGGAACAGTTGGGTGTTTGGCTCTGAGATGACGGATGCCAACTTATGTAGGAATCCCCCATCATCAAAGTTGAAGGTTTAAAGGTCATGGCGAGAGTCCAACACAGTTCCAGTTCATCTTTGTGGGTTCCAGCTCAGCCTTGCAGTTTCCAGTTTACCTTTGTTTTCCATACCTCATGCTTGTCTTCCTTTGAATGCTGGCCCTGAGGGTTTGGCCTCTAGCACCAAACTCACAAGCAACAGCATTAGCAAACCTCTCTAATATATAAGCTATAATTAAAATTGTTCTTATGTTTTTAACTGTTTTTGACCTCTAAAGTTCCTAAAGTTCAAAGAAATAGCCTTTGGTGAAACTTTTAAACTAAAAGCAAAACTTCTTAAGAAAACAATTAGCTTTACAATAGCATCAGAAAGAATAAAATAATTAGTAATTGGTTGATGAGCACACAATGCAATATAAAGATGTATTACAAAATTGTAACTTGAAACTTACATAATCTTATTAACAAATGTAACCCCAATAAATTTAATAAAAAGTAAAATAAAAACAAAAATAAATGAATTTAATAGAAGTGTAAAACATATACTCTGAAAACTATAAAATATTGTTGAAAGAAATTAAAGACCTAAATAAATGAAAAGACATTTCATGTTCATGGATTGGAAGACTTACTATTGTTAAGATGGTAATACCTCCTAAATTGATCTACAGATTCAACACAGTCACTATCATAATCCCAGCTAATTTCTTATAGAATTTGGCAAGCTTATCCTAAAATTCATGTGAAAATGAAAGGGACCCCAAATAGCCAAAACAGTCTTAAAAAAGAACAAAGTTGGATGATTTACATTTTCCAATTTCAAAATTACTACAAAGCAATGATGACCAATGAAGTGTGGTACTGGCAGAGGAATAGACTTACAGAAAAGTGGAATAGAATTAAGAGTTCAGAAATAAAGCCTCACACTTACAGTTAACTGATTTTTGTCAAGGGTGCCGAGACAATTCAATAGGGGAAAGAACAGTCTTTTTCCACATTCAAAATAATGAAGTTATACCCCTACTTTATACCATATGTAAAAATTAACTCAACATGGATCAAATAATTAACTGTAAGAGCTAAAACTGTAGCATTCTTAGAAGAAAACAGGGATTAATGTTTGTGATCTTGGGTTAGGGAAAATATGACATCAGAAGCAAGCAAAGAAAGAAAAACAGATCAACTAGACATCATCAAATTAAAATCATTTGTGCTTCAAAAGACACCATTAAGAAAGTGATTTCTTTTATTTTTAGACTTAATTGGGTTGACATTGGTTAACAAGAATTATATAGGTTCCAAGTGTACAATTCTACAGTGCATTATCTATGTGTTGCATTAAGTGTTCACCACGCAGTGTAAACTCTCTTTCCATCACCACGTATTTGACTCACCCTCCCTCTAAATAATAACTGAAACTATGTAAATAAAAAAAAAACTACTTGAAAAGAAAAAAAGAAAGTGAAAAGGCAACCTGAAGAATGGGACAAAATTTTGTAAATAATATAGCTGATAAAAAAATATCTAAAATATATAAAGAACTCTTACAACTCAATAATAAAAGACAAACAACCCAATCTAAAAATGGGCATAGAATCTGAGTAGACACTTCTCTAAAGAAGATAGACAAATGGCCAATAAGCCCATGAAACATACCCACCATCACTAGTCATCAGGGTAATGCATATCAAAAGCACAATAAGATATCACTTCAGTCCACTAGATTGGCCATAATCCCAAAGACAGATAGTAACAAGTGTTGACAAAGATGTGGAGAAATTGTAACTCTTACATGCTGCTGGCTGGAGTGTAAAATGTTTTAGCCACTTTGGAAAACAGTTTGGCAGTTCTTCAAGTGGTTGAGTTACCATATGACTTAGTAATTCTAGTCCTAGATATATATACCCAAGATAAATGAAAATATATCTCCACACAAAAACTTGTACCTGAATGTTCATAGCAGCATGACTCACAAAAGCCAAAAAGTAGAAACAACCCAAATGTCCATCAACTGATAAATGGATAAATACAATGGGGTGTATCTATGCAAGGGAATATTATTAAGCGATAAAAAGGAATGAAGTACCGGTACATGCTGCAACATGGATGAACCTAAAAAACATTATGATAAGTGAAAGAAACCAGTCATAAAAGACTGCGTATTATATGATTTCATGTATGTGAAATGTCAAGAATAGGCAAATCCATAAAGATACAGAGTAGGTAAGTTGTTACATAAGGCTAAGAGGGATGGGTGAATTGGGAGTGACAGCTAAGGGGTACAAGATTTCTTTTTAGAACAATAAAAGTGTTCTAAAATTGATTGTGGTTATGGATGCACAATTCTGTAACTCCACTAAAAGCCATTTATTATACACTTTAAATGGGTGCATTGTGTGGTATGTGAATTATATCTCAATAAAGCTGTTTTAAAAAGAGATTAATAAAAAAGCCTTGCTTAGAGAAAAAATGTCCTCTATTATCAAGCACATCTGGATCGTTGGGAGAGGAGAAGAAGCCAAAGGCTGGTAGAAAGAGTGTTAGGGATGCCAGTGGGAGAATTGCTTGTTCACAGGAACAGGTAATGAGAATTTTTAGCACATTTTCTCTCCAGGGGATAAATTAATAGCTGGAATTAACCCAAGTTCAAAAAGGGCATTCTTGGCTAATTAAGAGTATAAAAATCTGTCAGGTTTAGTAGCATGGTGGATATATTTTCAGAGTGGGCTTAACTAAAGCTTTATTGCAAATAGAAAACTTTTGTAAATTAAAAGCAATAAGAGTTTTAAGTGTTCTCTCTGAATTGATGCATATTAGCAAAAAAAAAAAAAAATCCCCCAGACATATCCTTAATGTAGAGAGTTATAGCTAATTCCATTAATTTTGTTTCCTATATATTGTTGTAGAAGGATTAAAAATGCCTATTATCTGAAACCATTCTGTATACTCTGAAGGTTCAAAAAGTGCTGTCTGTTTTACTCAAACATGGGAAGGGAAGGGGAGATTCTGATTTAAAAGCCAGATAGTAACTTTTATATCAGGCTAGAAAATAATTCTGAGCTAACTTGGAGAACCCATCAATGCCAGTCTTGTTACAAAGTTGATTATACCCCTTAAACAATGCCATTTCTGTAGCTGTGAGGATGCTCTTCTAATTGTTCAAATGTCAACTCTCCTGAACAGTTATTTCTGATTAAGAGTTTTGTCTCCCACTTTCCAATCCTCAACTCTGCAATGCTAATACCTCGTGTGGTGGTCACGTAGTATAATTTGGTGCTGCAAGGCATGGACAAAATTTTTTTTACTGTATGTTGTCTCTCCAGATAAACTAGAAAAATATTGTCATCGACTGAGTCCTTTTTATGTTAATTGCCTCATAGGTGTAATTTTTTTCCTTCACACAACATACGGGTAATGTAGTTATATTAGTTATGTTCCTATTTTACCAGTGAGCAAACTGAGGTTTAGTGAGGTTAATTAGGTTGCCCAAGGAACCAGTGAGAGGTAGGCTAGTTTGAAAACTGCTTTCATGTGATGTCCACTGATTACAAAGCTCATACTCTTTACCATTGTGTTTCTAAAGTGTGGGCTATGGAGAAAGTGTCCTTATGTCCTTACTTGACCAGAACAGTTCTCATTTACACCTGCTGACCTAGTGAAGTTGGGGACTAAGAATGTCCCCATTCTCTCTTGTGGTAGCTGTGTGAGACTATGCATTCCAGATCTTCAGCTGCAGGGAGTGTGATTGACCAGTGGCTTCCTCCATCATGTGGCTCTGGCATCAAACAAAGGAAGAGAACATGGAAAACTATGGGAAGATTTAGGAGTCAGGCTGGATGTTGAGTACATCACTTCTGCTTGTATTCCATTGGTCATAATTTAATTTCAAGGGCTCCTGGAAAATGTAATTTAGTCATGTGGCTAGGAGAAATAGAACATGAGTATTGGTGAACAAATAGTGTCTTCTATAATCTCTAATGCTTTTTTCTTTTAAAAATTCCATTGAAATATAGCTAACATGCAATATTATATTAGTTTCAGATATACATCATAGTTATTCAACATTTATATACCTAAAGAAGTGATCACCAGGGGTTCCCTGGTGGTGTAGTGGCTAGGCTTCGGTGCTCTCACCACCACATCCTGGGTTTGATCCCTGCTCAGGGAACCAACTGGGGAAAAAAAAAAAAACAACCAAATGAGAAGTGATCACCATGATAAGTCTAGTAACCATCTGACACTATACAATGTTATTACAGTATTATTGACTATATACATACAATCTGAACCACTTTCGTTATGCTTATTATTCATGGAAGCTTATTTGAGAACAATCACTAGGAAAAAAAAACTGTATGATCACACATGCAGAGTCCAGGAAGTGTAACATTCATGTACTTCAGATTATGTTTCAGTATATATGGAATCTGTCTGAGATGGCATCTTGGAGACCTCATCTTCTCTTTCTCTGTTCCCCCAATTTTATGTCTCTTTTCCATGGTTACTTTTGAGGTTCTGAGAATCCTCCCCTGGCATCACTAGAAGGGAAGGAGAGACCATTGTTTGAAATAAAAAGAGGCAGCCCTAAATCCTTTCAATTCCTCAAAAAATGGGAAATCTACAGTTCAAACTAAGCTTTTTTTCCTTCTATTACTGGGCACCACTCATGGCATAAGTTCAATGTGCTTTATATCCTAGCAAGTTTCCTTAAACAATGTCATAATCTTTGATCTAGCAATTCTATTTTGAGGAGTAAATCTTAAGAAACTAACCACACAATTTAGAAAAGATACATACATAAAGATATTTATATGGCTGCACAATGTCTGAATGTCTTACAATAGAATTGCCCTAATACATTGCAGCACGTACACACAAAACATGAATACCATGCAGCCATTAAAAATGATGACTCATATCCATATTTACTCAATAGAAATTATTTTAATTTTACATGCATATATTTTCATTGAAAAATATTAAAAAGATCACACCAAAATGTTACGTGATTATCTTGAGGTCATGGAATTTCATATTGTTTTAAAATTGATTGATTTGATTATCTGTATTTCTAAGAATGTTCTCTACAGTAAGTACTTGGATAATAAGAGAGCGAAGAAATAAAATATGGAATCAAAGCAGGAGATGGCAAGTCTCAGGAGGAGTGGTCTGGTTTAGAAGCAGAGTTCTGACATTTGCCTTGGTGTTTATGAAAGCACATGGTTCCCAGTGTTCCCCACCCATCCTCTCACCTATCTCCTCCACTTTAGGAACTGTTAGAGGGAACCTCTCATTTCATAATTTCATTTAAATTGAAATCAAACAACATAGTATAAAGATATATTAAGTAACTAACCAGAAGCACACAAATTAAATATCTGAAATAGTGGGGGGGTTTTTGTTCTTTGTGAAGTCAGTTTCTTTGATTTTAATGTGTTATAAAGAAAAACAATCTTATAATATATTTTTGTTTCACCAAAATTACAATAAAAAACATGGTACTTGGAAGAACAGGGCTGGCATGTCACTTTTGTTACTCTAGACCAGAGCAAAACTTAACGAAACCATCTATTGATTTCAAAGATAGCAGGCTAATGAAATAGTGTGTAGTAGCCTTGAGAATGCATCTCTTGGATCTTCTACTCTGAGGAGCTCAATTGACTGGCAGTCCCAGCTGCTGCATTATGAAACCCATCTGCATTTTGCTCCAAAGCCACACCTCCCAGGCAATGACAGCTTGGCTGGGCTGCTTCCAGTAATGACCGAGTGCAGCACGGTACTAAAAGCAAGTACGTTCCTGAAAGATGCAGGACTCCTGTGATGCGTGACTTAGGCTCCAGGACTCCCCAAACGTATTGTCAGACTCTCTTAGAACTGCAGTGCAGACTCAGATGCTTTTCGCCCAAGCTCCCTTCCTTCCCTCTGTCCTAAACTTGTGTTTAGGCCTGCATTGCAATCTGATGACTCTTCCTGCCTGTCCCAGCTGCCTCCATTTTCTCTCACAGGTATGTCCCCTAAACAATTTCTTGAACATTGAATCCTATCTTGGCATTTGTTTCTCAAAAGACCCAATCTAATGCAAATAGTTCATAATGTGCCCAAGAGATTAAAGGTTAAGTGATATGTATAGCCACACTTACCACAATTCAGGTGCAGATCTGAAAGCAGAAAAAATAATTTTCCCTTCTGGCTGTCTTTTAGGAGTTCCACTGAAACCTAAACAAAAATTTCATTAAAATGTATTTCATGTTGAATGGGTTCCTAAAGAAATCTACCAATAACCCAGCAAACAGAACTACTAATTGCCCTGGCTGAGTCAGAACGTGGAGCCTACAATCACAGCCACCATCCAACAACATCACTGATCTTTAAAATTAATGTATGTTTATGTTTGACTATTTACCACTGATTCGTTGTTGGTTTTGAGCATGCCCCTTAAGTACTATAGAACTATGTTTTCTTCATTTTGAATCATTTATTCTGAGTTTCCTTGTGTTTAAGAGCAGTGGCTCTGAAGCCACATTATAGGGGTTGAATCCTGGTGCCATAATTTTTTAATTGTGTGATCTTTAGGTAAGTTAGTTAATATAGCTTTGCCTCAGTTTCTTTGTCTAAAAAATGGGTTTACTACTATCTCCCATGGTTCTTATGAGAAGAATAGTGTTTGGGGCATAGTGCATTCTCATAATTATTGGCTTTTGTGGTTAGTATTGATTTATTGATCACTTCCTATGTGCCAGGCAATGTCCTGTGTGCTCTGGAGAAAACTATGAATGTAAAACAGCATGGTCGAGGAACTCATAAAACAATAGAAAAGGCTGGACATAAATAACTGTGCAACTGTGGAATAAGGGCTATATGAAAGGAAAACAGAAGGTATAAGGGTCATATAAAAATAGGGTAAAGTAGGTTTAGGGAGGGCTTCACAAGAAATATTAGTTACTCTTGAACTGAGTCCTGGAGGCTGTAGAACTTGACAGTTAAAGCAAGGCTTGCACACAAAGAGGACAACTCATGTGGAGGCATGTAGATGTAGAACAACACGGTCCAGGCAGGTGCAAGAGATTTGATCTAGTCCAGCTGAGGCGTGTGGGATGAGAAGAATTCAGAGGCATATCTTCAGAGGTTGACCTTGAGTTCCATGCAGTGCAATCTGGATTTCATTTCTAGGGAGTGGAGGGTCATCAATGAAGAGGTTAGAACAGGCAAGGATCATCATCAAGGATATGTTTTAGAAAGCTGTTTTGGCCAACTTTATGAAATACAAATGAGTGTGGGAAAGACTCATGAGAGACAAGAAGACCAGTAGGGAAGCTCTTATGGTAGAGCCAGAAAAAGAGAGGGCTGGTAAAACCAAAACAGAGAATACAAGAAGGGGAAAAATTTGCAGGAAGAGGTAATAAGTTCTTCCTTTAATTCATACTCTCCTTAATTCCACAAAGGACCTGGAGTGGTTTGAACAAAATACACAGGGAAAAAACAGTTAATAAAGCACTAAGAGGAGGGGTGATACAAATTACATTAGAAAATATGAGCTGAAATAGAAATAAGGCATAAATAGGCCAACCTTATTAGGCTTGAGCAGACACTATTTTGGCAGCCAAAGTGATGAAATTGATTTGGTGTATAGTTGATCAACTATGCTATAGATCAGTTTTCTCATCATTACCCTCAAAAGCAGCAGTTAATGAGACCAATTGGAATGTTGTGTTTAGGTGTATGTGGGACATCTAACTAGAATGTCAGTACATTTCTATGGATGGGTCTGGTGCTCCAGAGATGGGCCTGGACTATAGAAACGTGAGTGAGGCCTCATTGTCCATGTGGCCATCAGAACCATAGTATAAATTAAACTCATCCAGGGAGACTGTGCTGGCCAACTTCTTGATAAAGTAAACTACTGGTATTGGACAAGATACTCCCTATAATCCTTTTATTTCTAGCATTCCATGGTGTCACCTTTCATAATCAGAATGCTCCCTGTATTATTCATTAAATTATTGACTGGGAAAATACTTATTGAGCACCTTCTATTTTTCAGGCACTCTTCTATAGACAAGGAATATGACAGCAAATTAAACAGGCAAAAATCTCCATTCTTATGGATTTTGCATTCTAGTGGAGGATTAGAGGATCTTAGCTCACCACCTGTCTGCTGTCTTGGAAAGACCTGGAAATCTGGGTCTAAAGAAATATTTTAGATCCTCTCTAGGGCAGAATTAGGAGTTGGTTCCAGTTATGATCTTAAGAGTAATCCCTAGTACACAGAGGATCTAAGAGGATGGGCTTCTCTAGCCCCAGCTTTGCTAGACCTTCTGAGCTGCTTCAAGTTCAATTGGATCCAACTCAGTTCAGTCCAGTTTGCTCAGAGCTGGAGCAAGATCTGTTCAATTGGGAGAGGCAGGTGAAGGAGAGCTAGTGGAGCAGGACATCATTGCCTGTATTCTAATTTGCAAATGAACCAGCTATCTGGATTCTATTGAGACCATTAATTCTTGTACTTCCAAACCAAACCACTTTACTCAACATTTCCTGCTCTAACAAGGAAAGTGTAACCTTTATTGAATATCTTGTTTACCTCACTAAAGTAGTACACATAGGCATATTGTCTTTGAGCTCTCCTTTCTTGCCTTCATATGCGTTGATTGAGTTTTATTTGTACTCTTATTCCCTCAAGACTCCAATTTTTCACTTCTAGTGGATTGGGAGATGTATTCTATTTCTATTCTTTTTTTTTTTGATTACCCTTGAATTTTCATACACTCATTTATCCAGTCTGAAGTATTATAAATCAATAATGTTATCTTCTTCCCAAATAATACAAAGACCTTAAAACCTAAATGCTAATCACTCCCTACTTACAACTCCTATGCTTTCATTGACCATGCAACCACATAATTCTATTTTGAATTTTAACTTTGCAAATTATATACTATTGATATAAAAATGCACTTAAAATTACCTACATGTTGACAATTTTATATGCTTGGCATTTTTCTTTCATCTCATATATTCCTTCTATGTTCCTTTTCCTTTTCCTGGAAGACATTGATTGTAGTTTCTTTAATGGTGGCATTGGTGATTAGATCATTAAAACATAGTAGTAAT
This sequence comes from Lyroderma lyra, assembly GCA_004026885.1. Taxonomy (NCBI): domain Eukaryota; kingdom Metazoa; phylum Chordata; class Mammalia; order Chiroptera; family Megadermatidae; genus Lyroderma; species Lyroderma lyra. The sequence goes on from PVJL010003519.1 coordinate 153,820, forward strand.
AACAATAATAATGATGATAATTATAAAAGTAATAACTACAAATTATTGCATGTTCACCATGTGTTGAAGACTGTGCTAAGTGCTTTGAATGAATTATCTCTTTTAATTTTCACCAACAATGTGTCAGATACCATTATTATCACTATTTTACAGATAGGAAAACTGAGTGTTAGATTAAGTAAGATGCTCAAGGGCACACAACTAGACAGGAAACCATTTTAGTCTAACTCCAGTTCCCATGCTCCTAATCATTCTTTTTGCATCCGTGCAATCGTAGACATATTTCAAAATTTCTTCTATAGCCTGCTGTGTCTTGTCACTAGACTTACAGATTATATTTATGAATAGGATGTTTAGCAGCAGTTGGAGCCTTGTCAATAGACGAGGCATTCTCATTTAACTTCCCGAGAGGTTTTCCAGATATAAAGCTATCATTACAATCAGAGTCCTTCAATTGTGTCCATACATCAATAAGTACATAAATTGCAGGCAAACTATATCACAGTGCCACATCATTAGTCATGTTGCAATAAATCTGACTAAAGCAGAAGGAAACCACTCTCAAGTTTGGAACTTAACAGCAAAAATATTGCTCTCCATTATTCAAAACACACAGATATGTTGAAACTTTTCTCCTGTGGGACCTTTTGGAGTCACTTCCTTGGAAAACAATTTCCCCTGTCTTCCCAAATCATGAGAACTGTCATTTGTTCCAAATAACTAGGAACTAGGAAGACTCTTCTATGGCTTCTCATTTTATGGGCTGAATCTCACCAAAAACTCTCCATATGTTATCTGTATGGATTGGCTTTGAATCTTGGTGAGAAGATTACATTATTGAAAGGAAACATCGTTTAAGTACCATCAAGCAAATATCTCTAGTTACCATCTTAAGGCCTAAGAGAGGCAGTGACCAGAAAGCTCATTTCCATGTCGGAGAAAGACAATTCCATTGTGTTCTGAAGACTGACTGGTACCATATAAGATAAGGCCTACTGGGGGCTACTGTCCAACAAATTTTATGGAGTAAGCTAAGCATCTCTTTTTGGATTTGGGTCATCAAAAGAAAGAAAGACCAAAAGTGACAGGAGACACAGGAAAACTGGTGCAGTTATCAGACAAATTAGACTGCGACTATTAGCAGGGATAAAGAGGACATTTTATGATAAGGGTTGTTATCATCTTCGTAACATCTGCCGTTCATTGACAGCACCAAACTTTGCCTAACACTCTACCCGGTGGCTCACATCCATTACACATGCATGGATATAGTCCGATGTGATAAGACTGTCAGACTCTCTTTGCAGATAAAGAACTAGGAATATTCTCAAATTCAAGGCTGCTAAGTGACAGAGCTGGACTAGACCCTGGCTCTGAATTCCTCTAGAACCCACACTGAGCCACTCCTCCAAGTCTGACAGACACCACGTGCCCCTTAATTCACTTTTCTGCTCCCTACTCCAAAATGTACTACAGGTGTTAAAAAGCAGGACTTTGTACCCAAAATATTGTTTTGAGGTACATAGCCTGAGGAATAAGCAATAAAAGAACAAAACCACTGTGAGGTAGGCATAAGAAAGAAAACGATGGTATTCAGTGACAGTATCATAACCTACAAAGGAAATATCAATAAGCCTCCAAAGATCAGGGGCTCACAAAGTCATGAGGCTCAGCCCCTTGC